>WEDG01011697.1:0-106607 GCA_017591395.1 Schistocephalus solidus
GGCGTGCCACCACACCTCTATGTTCGGCATTTGTTATGGGAGCGTAACCCGAATAACGCCTGCCGTGCCCTAATTTGGCCCCCATATTGGTCCAACGTATCTACCACGCGGCCCGTTTAGGGGGCACAGGGGACACACACACACACACACACCTGAGCCTGCTAACGAAAGAGATAGAGAGAGAGAAAGAGAGAGAGAGTGAGAGAGAGCCAAGATGACCGGAGTCGGATGGAACGTACTGGTTGATAAACCTAAACATTCCGCCAATTCTTGCTACGCACGTCTGGTCTGTACACGATGGACAAGGTATTTTGCAAAAACTAGGAGCTGCACGTGTCCCAAATGAATGGGCGTGCCATCGAAATCATATCAAGAAGTACGTATTGTTGCTGGGCTCTGCCACCTCTCCGCGGAGCAGATTGAGTTATCTCATGCTTGCGACATCCGCCAGTACAGCGCACGATGGATGAGGTTTTGGTTAAATCTAAGAGATGCTTGAATTCCAAATTTTTTGGGAGAACCATAGAAATTGCATGAAAAGGGAGGCATTGCAGTCTGAATCCGCGTTCCGTGAGGTCCCCAGTTATCCCGTTATCACGACAACTTTAAATAAGACATCTACTGCACTGTCTCCCCCTCCCCAACTGGATCCGGTGTTATGACCGAGTCAAGACGACCCAATGGATGACCCAATGTCCATTTAAATAAGACAGCCCAACGAGTGAATTCGATTATGGCGACAGTAGACTTGGGCTACATCTACTGCACTGTCTCCCTCTCCCCAACTGGATCCGGTGTTATGACCGAGTCAAGACGACCAGGGGTAGGACAGGGCGCAGGTGGCCGGAGCCACCCCTTAACGGGTCACCACAAATGGTTCGGATCCCACGCAATGGGAGTGCCATAGAGGCCACATTAGGAAGGAGCGACTGCAGCCTGACTCCCAGTCAACCAGTTGGTGAATCCACAAAAACGCACACTGGGATGACCATGCGGTCTGAATTATCTCGGCAGTTGGCAACCATCCAAGCCACGGCTTTTAGCGTACCATGATAGCTTCAAGTGCATCAGATTGTTTATAATGAAGAAAATGCATTGAGCCGTCAACCTCGCTTTCTATTCCCATTTCCAGTCCCCAGCCATCTTCCAAGCCGGTCAGTGGAATGGTGCAGGGAATGGGCGCAGCTACAGATGTATCTCATGTGCTCGTCTGCGCGCACAACCTACATGGTCTTGCCCCCAAACACAAGCAATAATATGTCACAAAAAAAGAGGATTATGGGGCTCGCATCTCATATGTATGAGATTGCCAGAGGTCACATTAGAGAGAGCCCATTGCGGTCTGACTCTCACACCACCAGCCGGTCACTCCACACAACAAACATTGGGACTGATTACAAGGTCTGCGTTCAATTATTAGTTGGCAACTTTCCAAGACACGGCGCTTTGCACACCCCGTCTCAGGCTCAGATCACGCATACAGCAGATGAGCCACATGAAGAAGAGGCCGAGGACCATACTTCCCTTTCAAGGGAGAGGTGCTGTTTGCGAACTCGTATTGTGTGGTGTTCGGCATGGTCAATGCATCTCCAATGCCAGCCAGGCCTTTGACCGGCTGCAGGCCCCCATGTGAAATCCCCATGGTATTCACCTTAACATTAAAACTGAATATGTACAAGGACATCGTCCTGACAACACTCCTGTACGGAGCGCAGACCTGGACAGTCTACTCGAACAAAGCCAATAAACGGAATCACTCCCATCTCAGCTGCCTTCGCAGAATACTGAAGTTGACATGGCAAGACAGCCTCCCGGACACGGCAGTCCTGGAGCGGACCGGAATCCTCAGCACCCACGTCATGCTGAGGCAAGTGCAACTGTGATGAAGCGGCCACCTGGTTAGATTGGACAACGAGCTACCATCCAAACTCCTTTTCTATGGAGATCTCGCTGCTAGTGCCGGCAGACAGGGTGAACAGGACACTTTGAAGAACTGTTTACAGCAACTGCAAATCAACCCGGCTACCTAGGAGGACCTCTCTTAGGACAGGCTGGTCCGAAGAAGAGCAGGGAAGACTGGCGGAGCAATCTACAAAGCCAACTGGATTGCCGCTGCTAAGGCCAAAAGGGTAGCTCACAAGTCACAAGTGCGCCGGATCAGCACTGCCAATGACCAAGCCCTCCCAACATGTCCAAACTGTCGACACACCTTCCGTGCGCGAATCGTTCTGGTCGTACACCTTCGGACGCAAGGCATCAACAATCCGACAACTTCAGCTTCTGCGTCAGCAAACATCTCCTCTGCCAACCCGCTCCGGACAACACGACGATAACCGCTGCCACCACTTTCTACACTCGCACCATCAAAGGAACCTCCTCCGACTACACGCCACCTGATATCACAGGCACCATCACCAACACCAACAACAGCGATGGGGACTCGATACTAACCTGTCCACCTTGCGACCGCACATTCACTTCACTTATCGGTCTCGTCCGTCACTTAATAATCCATCTAATATACACGGGCGAACCACTGCCGTGATCACTAACCCATAGAAGAAACTGCCGCATCCACTGCCCTCACTGCCCTCGCACATTCGCTCACTGTATGGGCCTAATCAGCCACATGCGCATCCATGACACCGGCATTCACCGCAATATTGACAGAACTGACACCCCAGGCACACATTCCGCTCCTGCCATTCCCTCCTACACTGACACCAATGCTAGCATGGACGACAACCACCCAGCCCCTGCCGACTTCTCCTGCCCGACACTTTGCCCACAACTTCATCTCATGCATCGAACTGGTCGGTCACCTGTGAATCCATCGCACGGAGGCTGGTGAACCAATGCCTTGGGCTCCAACATACAGTCACAGTGCCCGCTTCAGCTGCCCTTACTGCTCCGCACATTCAACAACGCATAAGCCTATTTGGTCACAAGTGACTCCACGATAACCTGATGTAAACAATCTAGGTTAAGCCACGCACAAAACGCACAAAACCTCCGCACACAAAAAAAACGCACAAAATCTCAACGCACCAAACCTCCACCAATACATCAATGATACCCTCACCATCATAAAGTACCTCAGAATATCAGGGTTGCCTACAAACTGTGGATTTAAAGGCTACTAACTGACGCTTACTGCAGGCCACGCCGTTGGTCCAGTTTGTGTTGTGCGTTAAGTGGCTGACCAGTGGACTGGGGGTCGGACGGCGATGGCTCCTCCTTATCCCCTGGTTTTGTAAATCGTGTTGTGCGCATTATCGGGGGTGGCGCGCGAAGACGGTACGCCAGCCTGTCAGCCAATGAACGTACTCCCGCGTCAGACAACTAACCGGCTCGGACGGTGGTCTGATTGTGGGGTGGGGGAGAGAATGAGATCGACGGCCAGCTCATTATTCCTCATTAAAAACAATCTGACGCGCTTGAAACTATCATGGTACGCCAAAAGCCGTTGCTTGAAAGGTTGCTGACTAATGGATAACTTGGACGGCACCATCAGCGCAGTGTGCCCAATGGGTAAATGAGAGTCAGGCTGCAATGGCTCGTACCTAATATGGTTTTTATGGGACTCCCTTTCAGTTGAGCTGCAAACCACCCCTCTATGTGTTGCTGAGTTCATGTTTTGCGTTTGATCACAGTGTGTGGGCCTACGCCCTCCCCATCCCTGGTCGTCTTGACTCTGTCTTGACACCGGGTCCAGGTAGGGGAGTGGAGCAGAGAGTGAGGTAAAGGCAGCGCAAGTCTATTCTCAATATAATAGTCTTCGTCCCTGCGCCTAAGCTGCTGTGGTGCATACGGTGGACATCGCCAAGACAACGGTTGAACTGGCATGTGTAATGTAGGTGCTGGTGAGGAGCGTGGTGGTAATGTGGTAATGTGGATGTAGCACACACATGGGTAAATGTGTCGCAGATTCCATCGAACGCGTGAATCACTATGACTATGGTTTTGAACGTCATCAAATGCTCAGTTATCTTCAGAATTTGCCACCGTCATTAATCTGATATAATGACCATAAACTATTGTAATTGGGAAAAGCAAAAGGCATGCACCGCAGGACAGGTGATTTCTAAAAAACGAAGGACATAGCTATGCGCAACACCCTCCAAGAGTAGTTTTGTCCCAGATTGCAGCACGTTCTTAAACTGTGCTTCTTTCAAAGAAAATAAAGTTAACATACATTAGGACAAAAATAGTCTGATGAATTTTTTCATGATAAATTGCAAGTTAAAATGAAATCTTGTCACAGTACATCATAATTATCGAGTAATCGCAAACGATTTATTAGGTATGGAAAAACTTCATGGTTGCTTTGTCCGAGAGGCATGCAGAAATTTCATGGACAAAACACCTGAAACAAGGTACTACACATTCCACTTCAAGCTCGCTTGTGGATGTGGGATTTTTTTTCCCTGGCAAGAGCAGGTGTCCTTCGGTGGTACTTCTCGTCCCCGTTCTAGGGTTGGCACACAAATATTTCATTATTTGCGAAAAAACGGTTAGCAGAGCAGAGAAGGAGTCGTCTTGCATCCTTCAGCTCTTCACTGCCTTCATTCAGAAAGAAGTCTGCCTTTAATCCTCTGTTATTTTTGAAAAGCGAAAGTCAAGTTTCTTAGTTATGCAGGCTTCATTACCTGCTGCAACGTTAAAAAATATTATTTTGATGGGAGTAGAGAAGGAAAGCAATAAACGAACAACTCCTCCTTCTCCAAATTTTTTTATTTTGTTTAAATAAAAACACTACAATTCACAGAAGGGTTAGGGACTATACAACGAAAATGATTTCGGCTCCAAAGAAACAGACATGATCAACACATCTCAGAATTAGTAATAATGCTGAGAAGATTCCGTAGATTTTCCTACTGGTATAAATCCGAACAGAATAATGCGGGGAGTAGCACAAACCCCTCAATAATCCTTGGCCAACCATTCTGGTCTGTGAGTAGTCCTTTATTTACCAAGATCCATTACGCTCTTTTTTAAAATCGAAGGCAAAGTGTGCTCGCTCACTCAATATGTTTGTATCTCCGACAATTCAAGTTCACACTAAACTGTGCGTTCTTGCCCGGTGAACTTATGAGCTCAATACGCTTATGTATTATATCGCCAGCAAGACTGGAATCAGAATATTATGTTGACAGCAAACGTATATCCTTAACTATAAGTCCCACAACGCCAATCTGCACCATTAGTGTACTCAGGCGCCTTCAAGAATGACCACCGACTCAGTGCGCGGCATAATCGAAAGACCCATGAAACTCAATTTGCTTGAACACCGAAAAGACAGACTAGGCAAAGTTTACAAGAAAAAATATTTCAAAGCATTTTCTTGGACAATAAAATGATGAATTTTGAATAACGATGCCTTCCAGCATAGTCGGAGTTCACGCTCGTCAATGTGTTATATCGGAAGAACCTTTATTATTCCCAAACCTCTTCAATACTCCTGTGAATTTTGTCCTATCTGCCAGGAAGTATGTGAACAAGGTTGGTTTCTTGCACAAGAAATTATATCCTGGTTAACATTTATGATTTAGTGTAGTGCATATTTGTGATTATAAAACAGTGTACCTCGGACCACATTCAAAAGTATTCCCTAGGTAATTTATCTTAAGTTAATGCGTAAAAATCATCATGAATGTACAAAAAAGGGCCGCGGTGTTTATATATATCAATATATATGTCAAGTCGCTATGCGACTGCCCGCGAGGGCTCTAAAGTGAGCTCCAAGGCACAACGGAACATAAGTGTTCCTTAACGAGATCGGTGAACACCACACTTTCATAGTCCATATTCCCGATCGCAACCGACAAAACAACGGGCCCGTGGCTCAATGGTAGAGTGTTACACTCAATGACCAAAGGTTGCGGGTTCGAATCTCGGGTGATCCACACCTGGGACTGGGTATGACTGGCTGATGACGGCTAATAAGCCAGAAATGGCCATTCCGGTCTCCCTTGTCTTTGTCGGTTCCATCTTATCAATATATATGTCAAGTCGCTATGCGACTGCCCGCGAGGGCTCTAAAGTGAGCTCCAAGGCACAACGGAACATAAGTGTTCCTTAACGAGATCGGTGAACACCACACTTTTATAGTCCATATTCCCGATCGCAACCGACAAAACAACGGGCCCGTGGCTCAATGGTAGAGTGTTACACTCAATGACCAAAGGTCGCGGGTTCGAATCTCGGGTGATCCACACCTGGGATTGGGTATGACTGGCTGATGACGGCTAATAAGCCAGAAATGGCCATTCCGGTCTCCCTTTTCTTTGTCGGTTCCATCTTATCAATATATATGTCAAGTCGCTATGCGACTGCTCCGCGAGGGCTCTAAAGTGAGCTCCAAGGCACAACGGAACATAAGTGTTCCTTAACGAGATCGGTGAACACCACACTTTCATAGTCCATATTCCCGATCGCAACCGACAAAACAACGGGCCCGTGGCTCAATGGTAGAGTGTTACACTCAATGACCAAAGGTTGCGGGTTCGAATCTCGGGTGATCCACACCTGGGATTGGGTATGACTGGCTGATGACGGCTAATAAGCCAGAAATGGCCATTCCGGTCTCCTTGTCTTTGTCGGTTCCATCTTATCAATATATATCTCAAGTCGCTATGCGACTGCCCGCGAGGGCTCTAAAGTGAGCTCCAAGGCACAACGGAACATAAGTGTTCCTTTAACGAGATCGGTGAACACCACACTTTCATAGTCCATATTCCCGATCGCAACCGACAAAACAACGGGCCCGTGGCTCAATGGTAGAGTGTTACACTCAATGACCAAAGGTCGTGGGTTCGAATCTCGGGTGATCCACACCTGGGATTGGGTATGACTGGCTGATGACGGCTAATAAGCCAGAAATGGCCATTCCGGTCTCCCTTGTCTTTGTCGGTTCCATCTTATCAATATATATATATATATAAAACTTCATTCCGAAAGATTTACTAAAAATTGATCTAGTTATTTCTGAGGAGATTAAAAATCAAATATTCTAAAACTGAAGCATCTACTTGAAAAACTATCGGGAATGTTTGGGAAGCCAGTGATGACCCTAACCCCTCGCAACTACGTCATACGATGGAAGCGTATCAGTGAAACGCGTGCACGGGTTATTGGCTAGTACCTGTGGTGTCAGTTAGGTAAATCAGGCAACAAATAAAGGATAGTGAGGCATTGCCTCACGTGTACCAGCAGACATGTGCGATTATGGGAATAAAAGAAAACAAAAGAAAAAAGCCCGGTTTTTTATTTTCGTGGTCTATAAATAAGACTAAGTGGACTAAAGTAAAAAGGAAGTCACACCAGAGGTTCAAGAAAGAAGGGAGGATCTATTAATTCGCAAAGCCGACATACGCGTACGCAAAGGTAAGGTATAAGGCACTTTCATGCAATAAGATAATACAGAAAACTTCAAATGCTTTTTGCCATTGTCTGCTTTTTGCATGTAATAGATTTGAGATGCAGTTCCTGCAGAGTTGGAAAAAGGCCAGAAGGACGAGACCGGGACGCGTGCCCGAAATAGTTTAGCAGGGTGAAAACCCAGCTCAAAAAGACGTTGGATTCTGCCCAAGGTGCTGTTCTTCCAAATGTGTGGTTCGGCGTTTTCCATCGGCTCATGCGTATTTGCAAACCATCGGAGTAATTCGACGCGCTATAAATAAATATTTTCTGGTTGCAAACGAAAGGCACAGTGGTTTTTAATTATTACGTCTGTTTTTATCTTTTTTTTCAGAAAACGTTGACTAATTTGCCTTCTCTGAATAAAAGTCGTCTTCCACTTCGGGAAATTGCATCCAGAGTGGGGTCATTGTTGGTATCACCATAGCACATTTTGTCTAGCCTATTATCCAATTAATATCTGTGCTAGGATAAGAGTACACCGTTTTCCTTCCGATTGCTATTAATGGTGGTATTCATATATATGCTTGGAAAAGATAGATTATGGGTAATGCGCAAAGGGATGCTGGTCAGGTATTGAAGGTGCAGCATACTCCAGCGCGGAAGCCATCTGTTCGTTCTCAATAAGCTACACTTTATAGCTCACAAATTAAGTTGCTTCACTGAATAATAAAATTTGTGTGAAAAAATAAACATGGAGCGAGCATCATTCATTCTACGGCATTTCAGCCTTCGAATTACTTTTTTGCAGCAATCATTAGTTAGTATGAAATAGGAATCACTAAACGAGTAAACTCAAATGCATGTCACATTTTTGGGAAGCATTTTTTAAGGAAAATAGGGTTGCATTGCATTTTATGCAGCAAGTACCTTCATATACCGGTTAGACCCGACTTATTTTTTGGCTATTTTGCATGCTTCGTATTGGTCAAAATAACATTTAAAGTCAAAAGCTATCTTGGATCTTATAATCTATCACAGATTTGAGCACCCAATTGTTGCTTTTAAACGCTTGAAATTCAGTACTCACCTTTGAAAGGAATTCAAAGATAAATCAAAGCCTTAATTTGCAGTTTTTTGCTGTAAGTTTCGGTAAGGCTGGGAAAATAACATAATTGAATTCGATGTCACAGAACCCGGATAAATAGTCCCAGTGAACACTCTTCTCATCTCAAAAATCGCCTCTGTATTGCAGTTTATTTTCTCTTGGGAAAACAAATAAAGGACACGGCAAAAGCTTACAGTAAAATGACATGTGCCAAAATGCCTTTGTACTTTGCCTGTCAGTCAAACAATAATAACAGGAAAATTTTACTTCTTGGACTTACAGAACCTCTTCAGCACTGCTGCTTAACACGTCACTGGAAGTTTAATGCACGCAAAAGGTAAGTTTTGCTGTTTTTTCATCAATAACTATTATTGACCCTGTTGCTATGACATTCAAGTCCTACCGCCCCTCAAAACCACGGCTTATCACGCAGCCAAAAATAGAAATTGTACGGGAACCCTCTTCGTCTGTGGTATGCCTTGAAAATTTTGAAGAAGGCAATATCTTTTTGAATACAAAAGATCAATTCGGTGATATGAGAAAACTGATTAGTTGGGCAGATAATCATAATTTATTCATGCCAAGCCTGTTCGCTGGCATTTGAAGGAGAACTTGTACGATTGTTTGTGTAAGTGTTTCATGCCCGAAATCGTTTGTGGAAATGTAGCTTAATATTAGTTTACACTACTTTCGGAAGTTCCACCTAAGTTTATAAGATAGTCATAGGAAAGATGATTTCTCATGATTATTCGATGGGAAATCACGCTTCCTTCAAAGGCAATATACGGTAAACGACATGAACCTAATTTTTGACGTTTACACTACTAGGCTTTTGATAGGAAATAAGCCATTATTCATACATTTTTATATCCGGACTTTCGGTAATTTAATGCCAAACTGATTCATTGGATCAAAACCAACGTATATATATATATATATATATATATATATATATATATATATATATATATATATATATATATTTATACCGTATACCTTACCTTTGTGTACGCGTATGTCGGCTTTGCGAATTAATAGATCCTCCCTTCTTTCTTGAACCTCTGGTGTGACTTCCTTTTTTACTTTAGTCCACTTAGTCTTTATTTATAGACCACGAAAATAAAAAAACCGGGCTTTTTTCTTTTGTTTTCTTTTATTCCCATAATCGCACATGTCTGCTGGTACACGTGAGACAATGCCTCACTATCCTTTATTTGTTGCCTGATTTACCTAACTGACACCACAGGTACTAGCCAATAACCCGTGCACGTGTTTCACTGATACGCTTCCATCGTACGACGTAGTTGCGAGGGTTTAGGGTCATCAGTGGTTTCTCAAACGTTCCCGATATTTCTTCAAGTAGATGCTTCAGTTTTAGAATATTTGATTTTTAATCTCCTCAGAAATAAATAGATCAATTTGTAGTAAATCTTTCGGAATGAAGTTTTCTAGGCTCAGTTTGCAAGTTGATACGAATATTTGAGCTAACACCAATCAAATGCGATGTGTTTTACCGAACGCTGTGGAACATGGTGCTTTCCTTCTTAGCGCTGAGGAGAGGGTGCGTCAGCCACCGTCAAGTGTTGTGTTTTCACAGCAGACAAAAGGTTCTACAACGTCATTGGATTTTTACCTACGATGAAAACTATTGTTAATTTCCAGTGACATATCAGTTCATGAAAGGTCTCGAGTGGTGTTCGTCGTGTCCAAAATGACTATACGTGTAGTATGACTGCATTAAACCTAACCACTGCATTGCGTACGTGCTCGGGAGGAAACGGGCGCTGCGTGCTCTTCACACGTATCTTTTTTGATGTTGATTTTACGTGGAACAAAACTTTCAGGTACATAGTCTGATTTTTTGCTCGCTACCTGCATATACGGAAGGATGAAGATTGGCATCAGAACAGTCGATATCGAAGGTATCTACCTACCGCGGGTAAAACCTTTTTTAAAACGAATCCACTGTCACACAGTAGGAGAGTGGAATGCCTATAGCATGATTAATGACGGGTTTTACCCCTTTTTTAAACTGGTTGAAGCAGATTAGCTGACGCCATTGAACCCCTCTACAGAAGTAAATAAAGACAACTGTAATGGAAAATGTGTTTCCACTTTCCAGCCGCCCAAAGAAAGGATAACTACGACTGAAGAGTTGCTAGTAAACGAGGTTTTACAGGAAAATTACCGCTGAAGGAAACTCGGTAAATTTCTTCCACGATTTTATCAAGTTTAATGCATATGAGTCAGTTCGACCGTCATTATCCGACAACGTTCACCGTAAGCTCCACATATAGTTGGTGCAGGGATGGGGACTAGTGCAAACATTAGTTTTAAATGAAATTAGACTTACACTGCATCTACCGCACTCTCTTTTCCTTTTCCCGCATGTGCTCGGTGTCAAGACAAAGTCAAGAAGACCGGAGGCGGGGTCGGGCGCAGATAAAGCATCTCCCACAAGGTGGGATAGTGGGCTGTGGAATGAGCCTAGACCTTCGCTTGCCCAAGTTGGGCACGCGCACCCCCCATGTTCCGCATTTGTTATGGGACCACATCCCAGAATAATAACGCCTGCCACATCCGGATTTGCCCGCCATATTGGTCCAGCACATTTACATATACAAGTTTGTGGATGGCATTTACAATACATGAAGGTAGAAACTTTAGATGTAAATTATCTGATTTGGTCCAACTTCTTATCACTATTGCCGAAATGAATACAGGCTGCGGTCTCGAGTTCTTACGGATACTCGCCAG
Organism: Schistocephalus solidus; assembly: GCA_017591395.1. Taxonomy (NCBI): domain Eukaryota; kingdom Metazoa; phylum Platyhelminthes; class Cestoda; order Diphyllobothriidea; family Diphyllobothriidae; genus Schistocephalus; species Schistocephalus solidus. The sequence continues at coordinate 11,225 of WEDG01011697.1, forward strand.
TGGTTTATAGACACCTGAAACGGAGTTTCAAGTACGATTCTAGGGCTTGATTGTAGCTACTGACGACGGTGAGTATGTCAGAAACAGCCATCTGGCACAACTTACAGTTTCTCCATAATACCACTTGATCCTTGGTCTTCACATTTTGACGATTTTGGTGCATAGAACTGAGCAAAAATACCAAACGAAATTATGCCCATTTAGGAAAAACCAAATTAAAAATAAAGGACGAAACTAATCAATAATTACAGACATTAACATGTTTCCGTTGAATATAATTAGAGGATGCCAGCGAAGAGAGAGATAGAGATGGAAGCACATCCTTCAAAAGTAAAAGAAATCAGGTAGCGTTACACAGAAAAAAATAATCTTTAATTACCCTATTCATGCATCGAGAAAAAAACAAAGATGAAGACGTAGTAGTTCAACTGCCGCAAACATAAGTGTCCGCTGTTTTCTGTTGACCTGGGTCCGGCAGTGATGGCTTGCAAGCAAATTAATTTATAGTGAGGTAGATTTTCGCAGCATCCACAAAATACCGTCCTCCATCACTTCCATTTCTCCGATGACAAGACAGTGTCAAGTTAACTGAAGGTTGGCGTGGGTGCACTGGCTGGAAGAGGAAAACAGTCGTCACTGCTTGTCACAACCATCCTGAAACCTATGCCTGTACCAGACTGCAGTCAAATCCCACCTCTGTGAGAATTCAATAAAGGTCATATTAAGAAGGAGTAACTGCAGCCTGAATCTCAATCCTGTAAAAGGCTAAGTTCCCCGTCAGTTGGCAAGTTACGGGGCCACATTTTGTACTGACAAAAAACGGATATTATTTTCAATTTTTGAAATATATAATGTAAACGTTTGCATAAGTTATCAATATATCCATCGCTCTTGCGCTGGCCTTATTTATTTCCCTGCATATATAGGTGTTGATTCATAAATAAATTTTGGTGTGACAGATGGCTGCTATCTTCGCTTGCATTAGAGCTACGTTCTGTCTCTAGTAGTCCTATGAATGCTAACGTCTAGCCCACCTCTGACGTTCAGATACCGTTAAAACCTCTGATTTTCTAAAAAAATCCACAATTATTCACATCCTGCTTTATCTGGCTTACGCGGACTAAAAATTCAATTTTAAAAGTGATTAAATTTCTTTGCTTAAACATTTCAGTGTCAGTTACTTTTTGTCATTAAAAAAACGCACATGGATGTGCAAACGTAGTCCAGGATAGCTAGTAACGTAAGGAATTATCCGATTTTAAAATAGCGTTGATTTCAGCACTTATTTATGAACGTTCTCCACTTAGATTTTGTAAGAAGTATAGCCTGCATAATCAACTGAAATTTACACTGAGCGAGTTAAGAAATCTTAGTATTTCAAGAAATTGAGTTCGCGCAATTTCCGTTTTTCTATTTATAGATTAAAAATGAAAATGTCGTCGATACTTAACTAATGTAATTGACTGTTTTTGTTAATTTTGCACAAATGAATGCCATAATTTCAGATAAAAGCACCCGGCATCCCGGTGCGCAATTTGCCTTTATTGTGGCCTGTCATCCACATGGACGTCGAGCTGAGCACTACCATCCTGCACTACCATCCTAAAACGATTCGTGCTCCTCGTCACATGCACGACTATTTTACGCATTATTAATACATAAAAACAGTTCATAATTTTTAAGTTTTACAGATAACATCTTATTTGTCTTTCCTTACGCATCACATCTGTTGCAATAGATTTTGAAAGCCACTGTATCAGGAAATTTCAGTGTTCTTGTGATTATTCTGGTCAGTGGTCCCCGACAAAGTGCACAGTTTCAACCGTTAAATATGTCATCAGAAGGTTTTCCTCAATCAAGTCCTGGATGTGATTTACTGCACTTTCTCCGTAAAATACCTTCAGACATGTATGCATCCAAGTACAGGGGCATGAAGAAGTCGCCCATGGCGGAGTTTAAACTGTCAGCCGACTCGCCGCATCGGCAGTATGGCCATCTCTCAGCAAGTCGAGAACGCAGGTCACTTTCAGACCATGGATTGGGCCCCCTTTGTTCAGATGCGCCGAGTCGCTAACACCCCTGCAAGCAGACGCTGTTTCAGGCACACAGACTAGCGATGCATATCACGCTCAGCACCCTGAGAACATACGTCCACCACACGGATCCAAATGCCAAATGTTAACGGACTGCAAACACACTGGCGGGTGGGCCTGATTAGTTTTGAGTGCTGATTCTGACAGGCCAGATGCGCACATCCCACAGACACCGCAAATCACGCCACCCGCAGGATTCATTTTATCCTGACTCGCTGGCATCTTACTCATCCACCACAACCGGTACCAGAGGAAAAGTATTCCGACTTTTAAGCAGGCGTAAACAGCAGGATTTATTGGTATCAAGAAATTTCGCGACGGCTTATCAACTGCAACCCGTCTTTGCATAACACAAGTAACGAATGAAAATGGACAGCAGTTTGAATTAACAGAAAATCAATACATAACAGCAAGGTCCAATGGACAACGTAAATAACTTCAAGAAAGAAAATGTGAGGGAGAAGCTTATACAACTAAAACTATGAAGCATCTAGGGTGAAAATCACCAGGGCAATTGTAGATTGATCACGTGATCTAGTTGCTTACAAAGATTGGGTTTCTCCCTACGTATATACGCTGCTTCCAAGTAGCGCAATGTGCGAGTTGTTCGTGCCCGAACAAGTACTCGGAAAGCTGTTTTGAGGTCTACATAATGACCACTGTCTAGTATATGTTTAGTAATCGAAGAACGTGGTACTTTATTTTCTTGTTTAAACAACCAATTAGGCAAATGTTCAGTGGCTCTGGTTGCTACTTGGAAGCAGCGTATATACGGAGGGAGAAACCCAATCTTTGTAAGCAACTACACGTGATCAATCTACAATTGCCCTGGTGATTTTCACCCTAGATGCTTCATAGTTTTAGTTGTATAAGCTTCTCCCTCACATTTTCTTTCTTGAAGTTATTTACGTTGTCCATTGGACCTTGCTGTTATGTATTGATTTTCTGTTACTTCAAACTGCTGTCCATTTTCATTCGTTACTTGTGTTATGCAAAGACGGGTTGCAGTTGATAAGCTGTCGCGAAATTTCTTGGTACCAATAAATCCTGCTGTTGACGCCTGCTTTAAATTCATACCCGGGAGAAAATGCTTCAATATTCCGACTTTATTGGTCTTCTTGCTTCTTTTCTTTAAAGCAAGGTCCACTACTATGAGGGCTTCTAGTTGATCTAATATTTCTGGCCGTCGCAAGCTGTAATGAGAACGTTCTAAGAGTGTAGCAGTTTCAAAAGCATTTTGTGTCGCGCAGAAAACTAACAGCAGCAGAGTCGGTATTAACTGCAGTTCTTGTTGCGTGTTTCGGGAAATTAGTCATTTCCTATGTAAAAGTGAAGCCGCACACTAGTTATCTTCAGTTACGTGGTTGTAGAAGAGCAATATATCCATTCTAAATCAAGTAACGCATCAATACGTGAAACGCGCACCAATACCATAACTGATTCACTTTACCATTTCCAAGCCCGTTTGGACACATGTGGCTTTACGCTCAATTCGAAGAAAAATGTGTTTAGGATAAAGGAAAGGGTTACGATTACCTTAAGGGTTAGGGTTAGGATTGAATTTAAGGTCAGAGTTGGGGTTGGGGTCATGATTAGGCTGAGTTAAGGTTATTATCATGTTACATGTGGGGCTTAGGTTAAGGGTAGGGGTAGGATTAATATTAGGCTGACGTAAAGTTAGCGCTATTGTTAGCGTTAAGATAGTGGTATATTTACCCTTCCTGAAATTTACCGTAAGGCAACCTATTTTAAGCGGGCGTGGCTGTTCCTATTTCCATGTCTTGTTTAGGCGGCCATACAAGGCATCCCTGCCGAGGTATTTTTAAACCTCCACATATTTATATATTAGAGGTAATATAAGAAACCTGTCTGTCTTCGTCAGCACCTTAGATTTTCGGGGGAACGTGGTAAACAACTTGAAGTCTCCTAACTCAGAAAGCAGGAAAAGCAGTGGACGAGGTTTTACTGCGCCAGAGAGCGTACAGACACAACCGCCAACACTTGCACCTAGCATGCTCGCGAGGAAAGTGACGTCGACAGCCCTATCAGCCGTTGACGTTGTTCGCTCGAGCGTGAAAGCAGTGCCGTTGTGACCAATCGGGGAGGAAAGAAATATTGATTGCCATCAAGGCTTTGCGAGTCGAAGGTTGAGTCACGCAGCCTTTGTTACGCCTGTTTAGCGGACCAAAGGCACGATAGGTAAGCGGCGGACCTGACGACTTTGAGAACGGGCAGTTACGAGATAGCAACTGCAGTGAAATGCTTGCTCAGATTGGCAACTTTATTGACTTTCCGTCTTCATAGCTTATAATGTAAACACTCTCCTGCTCGTTGTACATTCGTTTACATTTTGTTCCGACATTCTTTTTTGCATAGGCGACCAACCCTCCGCTGCTAGTAAATTTACTCGACCCAGTCTAATTTCTAAATCTTGTGATTCAGCATTGGGTAGGGCTGCTTTGTATGGCCGCCTAAACAGGACACGGGAATAGGAACCACCCCGACCGCTTAAAATAGGTGGTCTTACGGTAAATTTCAGGAAGGTTTCATATATCCATGTCTTAACGCTGACATTAACCCCAACATAAAACTAACCGTCACCTTAATCTTAACCTTAATCTTACCCTTAACCTAAACTCTACAGATAACACGATGTAAAACTTAACCCTTAGCCTAATCATGATCCTAACCCCCCAATCTGACCTTAAATTCACGCTTAAACTTAACTCTAAACTTAATCCTTACCCTCACGTTAATCCCTAACATAATTTCCTTGGAATTCAGCACAAAGTCAAGTGTAGCGTGGACGGTTAGTTTTCCCGTTTCCTGTTTAGGCCGCCATCATCAACCGGCATTGGTCTTTAGCACGCACTCTTCACTCAGTTACTATGACGAATCACTGAGGGAAGAAGCTTAGCCCAATGTTCTACCATCGCCGTTTCTGTTTCTGTTTTGTGCTGTTCTCTTACTTCCTCGCCATCTTGACTGTGCGGGCGAGGAGCGGATGGCGTTCACTGCCTGAACAGGCGAACTTTACCACACCAGAAACCAGTTAGCCACGGTCACATTTTCGCCGTCGCCCCGACGCCAATCATCTCTCGATGCGGTAAAAGCGCTGTTTAAGAATGCAGTTTATTTTCTACACGCATTGACCCCTTTAGAGAGGCGTTAGCTCTGCTTCGTGTGCATACATAGGATTTGTTGCTGCAATCCCACATTTGACTTAAGTGGACAGCTAGTTCAAGCAACGGGCATTTCGGTTCTATGATTTCAAAATTTTCAAGAGTGCCTTTAAAGAAGTGCCTGCTACTGACGGAACGGTTCAAGTATTTTACAGACAGCGCTCGACATTGAGGACAGAGTGATCCGAAGGTCCTTCAACAGTCATAAATATGGCAAGGTAATATTTGCTATTCATAAAAAATTATAACCACCTGATGCCACCAGGCAGCTGCCATTTATTTTAAAATGAGACTTTTCAGGTCTCGTGTTAAACGAACCGAAAAGAACGAAGGCTAGTTTTGAGTGATAGTAGGCTTGCGCTTCAGTCACTGCACTCTCTCTTCCCTTAACCGCTTGGGCCCGATGTCAAGACAGAGTAAAGAAGACCAGCGGTGGGGTCAGGCGCAGGTGACTGGCGCGGCCCGAGACGCCCTCTGACCGTGCGCCTAAATCAGATCCCACGGAGTGGTAGTGCCATAAATGGCTGGGGCAGCCTGAGCCTGCACCTACGCGTGCCACCACCCCCATTTGCGGCATTTGTTATGGTAGCCTGCCTTGCCCTGATCTGGCCACCAATTTGGTTCAGCACATCTACCACGCGGCCTGCTTACAGGGACACGCCCACATACCCAGTGCACTGAATCGCACGTATGGAAGCTTTTCGCAGTATTTTTAATAGTCAAGAATGGCAGTAAAAAAATCAACCACTAGTGGGATATTGGAAGGTTGTGGACTACAGGACAGGGAAATCTTAGTCAAAACACACCCCGTGCATCGTGGAGAAATGTTTGATCCAAAGGCAACATTCCAACTTTGCCGTCAACACATTTGACTTTTGACTATGTGAGCTGGCGGCCCAGAAGCTTTGTGAAACAGTGATTTAGCTCGAGCATCACCCGCAATCGTCTTATCCTCTTATTTAACAGATTTTTCACTTGACACTGAAATGTATTCCAATGAGCTACTGTGGTCTCAAGATAGAGGACGCATCATTCCATTTTACTATGGAGCTACGGTCTACAACGATCACAGGTGGTCTGATAGTAATGCGTGATCAATAAACGTACCCCGGTATGTAACAGGGACATTTTTATTAGTAAAAATGATACAATTATTATTACTGTTAACGGGGCACAACCATCATCGTTATTAGTATTAGTTCTGTTGTCATTGCTGTTTACATTACGGCCAGTGCAAATAATGCTGATGACCGTAATAATTAATCAACGCGATACTCTTTATTCACACTTCTTCCATTATAAAAGTGCTCACCATTCCATACAGCCATACAACCGGTCATATAATGGACCGTGGATTCTGCTTTAATGTACTGGGTTTCAACTCTTTGCCCAGTATCGAGGTAGTGCCTATAGCCAGGGACTTAAGCGTCCTCTAACAAGCTCTGGTTGGACAATGAAAAACGGTCGCTCGCCAGAATCAGCCGATATTTTCAATCTCCCATATTAACGTGCGCATTCAAGGTCGTTGCTTTCCACTGTTCTCCCATCCCACGTAGATAACAGTGCAGTTCTCACGCCGGACTCGGACCACTTGGTATCCTGAAATTGCCTCTTCTCATATAAGTTTGCTTTATCTTTTAGGAATAACGAAATGTCAAATTTCATATTAGCATCAGTCCCATTTAGCGGTTATTTAAGCTAAATGAACCTAACCGGAGTTCAGAGTATCATGCTCCTACTTACACGGACTGCGTGAATACTAAGCCTTTGATTAATTCCACTTTGATTGTATAGATTACTTTCCTTTCTACCTTTCTACCTTCCACTACATGTTACTGCAACATACTCGAAACAAAACAGTTTGGCCTTCGCTTTCCCCTCAAAAGTTCTCAGTATTCAATATTCTAACTCAGTGAATAGCGCCCTTATTCGTGACAGTGGTTAGTATGCACCTCTTAAAAGCTCACTTTTATGTTCAATGGTCATCATCTCTTGGGTTACTTCCACGCTAAGAAACCCTAACATGTCTTGCCTGAAGACTTAACTACTTGTGTGCGGAGTAGAGCAAATTCGGAAGAAACCTATTTCTCCTTACGCTTATCTCAAGATAAAGACCAATTAGTCGTGTGATTTAACGGCAGCAACACACAAGTACTAAAATGTTCGCTTGCCCTCATCGGTATCTGCACGCTGAGAGAAACAGAAGGCGAACAGGTGAATAAGAGAGGTTGGCGGAAGAAAAAAATGGAATGTGTGGAGGCTGGAATTCGGCAGTTACAGTGGCAGTTCATACAACTACCTAGACATTTACGGTGCATCTAAGGTATATTTGTAGACTGGATCGAGGTTGATGATGATTGGAAGTGAGGGACAAATTGCAGCGCCTGGGAGCCCTACTGACGCTGGACAGCAGTAAAAAAACGTAACATATCCTTTTAGTTTTCCTGATTGCCTCAAGAAAGGAAAGCCTTCTCAGGGGGAGGGGGGTGGGCAGGTTGAAAAGATCCAAACAGAGGTAGCTAAATCCTCTTCAGTACACTCGGTTCTAGGTTGTGTTGGAAGGGTACCAGGCAGAAAATCCAGTCAGTTGGATAGATCGGCAGGTGAGGTGGTGGGTTGGTGATGACAAAGCGCCGGAAATGTTCATTTGATGCATACTTGTCTGGATCCCTATCTTTAATTTTTTGCGAGCAGAGCAGCCGATAGATGCCAATTATAAGAATGCCATAATTGCGCAGGGTGTGCAGAAACAGTTGCTCGTAGACTGATCCTTCCGTAGTGAATCTGCTGAATGCCTTTCCAGTAAGGGCTAGTTGAGCCACCCGACATCGGTCTCTACAGCCAAGACTATTGAGGCTCGAATTTCCACCGCGCATACCCATGCCGTCGGACAGAATTTTTTCCAGATAGGGTGTTGAACCCCCTGTTACCAGGGAACGAATCAACGTCAGAGCACTTTCGTTAAAGTAGGCTGTGCTCATCAGTGAATCAAGTACGCTGACCGTGAAAGCCGTGCCACAGGCGAAGGGCTGTGTCATGAAAAGCTCTCCTGACTCATCATCATCCTCCTGATCTAGGAATTGGACATTCATGTCAAATGAGAGCTCAGTAGCCATGGGAATAGTGTGTCCAGTGGAAGAGACAAAGCGCGGGGGGCGATTGAACGTGCCTTGTGACTCAGTCTCGGCCAGTCCAACACTGGCCGACCCCGATTTCTGAAAGAGATTCTGAACCAAGTTACGATTACGCTGGAGGCTGCCAAAATCGACTGGCCGTGTCTGATTGGCGGATGTCGTGGCTGTTGACCCACCACTACTTGTGATGTTCGGTCCTGGTGTATTTTCTGTCCGCCTTGTGTCGGCTGAAGACAATCGGCATTGGTTTAGTTCTTCCGAAGAGTAGGTATCGGTAAAATCCATAGCCTTTACGTTAAGTGAACAAAGGATAGCTTCCTTATCAACTAACGTAAGATCTTCTTTTGTACTGTCACTCTTTGAAGACAAAATGACGCACATAGATGCGAAATTGATTTTTGCAGCTCTTAAGTTAGCACGACTGAGTGGAGAGCCCGGCAAAACCCAGATATTTGGAAAGTTGGCTAGTGTTTTCCACTCGCGTTTGATATAGTCCAGATTTCCAAGCAGGATCACTGTCTTTAGTTCGATAGAGTGGAGATTGCTGGCTCGTAAGGGCATAATGAAACTGCGAAGGCCAATAAGAGGGCTACGATGATCCGCGAAGAGGCAGACGACAATGTGATCCGCGAAATGTAGGCTGCTAGGCTGTTCCGCATCTAGAAGACACTTTTGTATTGGCTGTTCGGGACACCAGTGGAACATGCCAGTGCAGTCAAAACGACAGGCTTTCTGTTCGTTAAGTGCGGCCCTCACTGTGACTAGCATGTCTAAAGGAAGGTTCTCCAGGGTGGTTCGCATGCTGTTATGATAGGTGTTGCTGACTTGGCGCAAACTCCACGTTTTATCCTTAGTGAGTTGGCTGTCAGCAGCCCGATTCGAGTTATGGAAGGATGTGTGGACAGAGCCTGCATGACCACCGGCCATAGTCGTGTTGATAGACGAGACAGCACGGCGGTTCTTTAGTCTGACCTCCAGCCCCACGGGCGATAAGAAGGAGGGGTGAAAAACACTTTCCAACAGGGGATTTTCGACAGTGGACATGGAGGTCCGGTTCCTTTCGGCGACCAAAGCTGCTCGATGAAGCTTGGAACAGGCGCACTGTTTTATTTGTCTCATCTCTGAGATGTTACCATGACAACGTGGACAGTAGAAGGATGCTCGCTTGGCCTCTTCAGCTGACTGGGCAATGAAGAAGCCCTGGGTACTTGAGGTTATTTTAATAGTATTCTAAAAATCGAAAAAAACTTCAGGATTTGATCCGGGATACAGCACAATAATTTGCAAGATGTAAAAATTATTATAGGAATGTAAGGAATGCCAGCCAACTATGCTATAGACGGGGTATTACAGATCTAAACTTTGAGTCATGTGACATTGCCTCCAGTGAGGTCTGAATATGATTCCACTGTGTTCGTCCCTAGGCACAAGCCTTTACAGTCACTTTAGACTGAATTTGCTGTTTTGGAGATGGTCCTGTACGTCTTTAGACTTAGAAATCGCTGCGGGATTAAAATGTAGGACATCAAGCGATTCTATGGGGTTCGGGTAATCGAGGAGGTTAATAAGGACGAGAATAGATATTTGCATATTTCCAACTAGGCCACTACCCTACACAACTAAATTTCTGCGTTAAAAAATGAATTATAAATCGAATTGTCTTACACATTTTTAAAAAGTAACATGCTAGCTTGGACAGTAAAATAAGCTGCAGCCTTATAAAGGCGAAGTTTCACTGATCTGATTCCAGGAAAGGACATGTCAGTGTATTTGCACTGTTTAAGCCTGTTTTAATGGATCCGTCTTCCTCTCTCACATTTCTGTTCTCCATGCCGGAAAAGCGAGCTAGGATCAGAGTTAGAGGGAAGACACGGAAATAGTTGCCTTCTCTGAAAATTAGCGCAAGGCCACGTGTAGCATGTGGGAAAGGGTGTTCCTATTTCCGTGTCCTGTCAGAGGAGGGGGCGGGTAAGCCAGTCCGAACCGTGTCTGAAATAGACCTTACCCTTTCTGTCTGTCATGACAGGTTGTGTTTTGAAAAGGGAAATGACGTCAGTGGCGTTATTTTATGCTCAGTAAGGCTATCGAGTTGATCCACAATACAGTGGGAGTTCGTTAGCCGTCAACATGCGGGTGTCATCCAGGTCGAGCGTGGCGATAGAGGACACAAGCACCATTTATTTACCGATTAACTGTCGCGTTACAACTGCGTCTGAGGTGGCCATATATAATTCCTTGGAGGGGGTTAATGGTTGTTCTCCATAGGAGTTGGCATGATTCAAAGCAAAGGGCTGGACAGGACTGCAGCCCGCACGAAACTAAAAACATAATTGGTGCCAACTGCCAATGAATTTTTAGGACTTTCATCATTAAGACCTATGCTAGCGGTAGGCCCCACCACTCGTTAAAATCCAACATCTGTAACTACAGTAAATTAATATAAATGAGCCGCTGAGATGAATGTCACATTAGGTAGACCGGCGTTTATCAACAGCGTACACTAGCGATGACGGGATGGGGAGTCGGTAATTTTCACGCGTCCTACTGGGGGAGAGATAGCGGTATTTCGGTTTTGGCACTCATAGCCCACATGCCCACAGGGATAATCTCTGTAGTCAAAAGGGGGGGGGAAGGCAAAGGAGGGTGTCTGTTAGCGATCTACATATTTCTCGTCGGGGGCGGAATTTGGACGTTGGTGGAAATTATTCCCGTCCACATTGATCTTAGTTGCCGTTTTGGGCCGCTAGGTTTGTGCGAGCCACTCTGACTGCATTGGCCCTCGTCTGCCAGGGCAGTCGTATTAATGTCTACATCATAATCGGGCGCGGATTATGGTTTGGTTACGTGTTTGTCCGTTGTACGTCCACCAGTGTATACATTGACGTTTGGTCTTGATTCGCACTTGTTCCTTTGTTCATTTAGCCCTATTCGGGGAACTTGATACACAACGGGACAACGGTTGATATCGGTTGTCTCCGTATTCCAGCCCTCGATTATTTCCCTGAATACGCGGTCATTTCCTCACCCCAGGATTTTGGCATTCTGGAAGGCGAACGTACGTCCAGAGCCTGCACAGCGTTCCACCACAAGAGACAATGAGTTATTTCTACTCATTGCCCGCAGGTGTTATATATATATATATATATATATATATATATATATATATATATATATATATATATATATATGATAGTGTGGGGCTCACCGATCTGCTTAAGGAACATGTATGTTCCGTTGTGCCCTGGAGCTCAGACTAGAGCCCTCGCAGGCGGTCGCATAGCGACGTGTAGCATATGATGGAATGGAACCGACAAAGACAAGGGAGACCGGAATGGCCATTTCTGGCTTATTAGCCGTCATCAGCCAGTCATACACAATCCCAGGTGTGCCACACTTGGGATTGGGTATGACTGGCTGATGCCGGCTAATAAGCCAGCAATGGTCCTTCCATTCTCTGTTGTCTTTGTCGTTTCCACCTCATCAGCCAACCATACCCTACCATAGGCATTGAGACACCCAAGGATCGAACCTACGACCTGCTGCTTAGAAGTCCAATTCTCTACCCTATGTGCCACCGGCTCGTTGTCTCGACGGTTTAGATTGGGAGTAGTAACTATAGTTAATAAGCGCTAACCGATCGGCTACAGGACTCACTCGTCGCATAGTGCCCTTGGACTCACCCTCGAGCCACGCCAGCAGCCGCAGTGTGGCCAATGATACAGGCAGAATAACATGACCTGAGGATGGTGCCTTATGTATCTATGCCCAAAGACCGTTACCAATAGAATATTATTATATTGGAAGGCTTCATAAATCAAAGAAGTCTCCTGTGAGATGACTGTCTAATGGGCCTTTAATGACTTTAACAACTAAAACTTGCAGTCGTTGGTGAACGCTCACCAATCATCAACGAATACAAGTCAATATCTCCCGATCTAAACCAGCAAGACAACGAGCCAATGGCGCAATGGTTAGAGCTTTGCATTTCCTATTAAGGAGTCACGGGTTTGATCCTTGGGTAGAGCAGCACCTGGAGTTGGGTTTGACTGGCTGACGATGGCTAATAAGCCAGGAATAGCTCTTTCAGTCTGTCTTATCTTTGCCGGCCACATTCAACTACTAAAACCTTCATTTGTATCATCTAATGAGTAAAAACCTAGTTGTTTGATGAAAAATGGTTCCTCCTTTCCTAAAAACCCTTTCTGCGAGCTTGCATGTATGTACATCTAAGTTTTCGGTGATGCTACTTATTTGTGGAAGTTTTAGTATTTTGGCGTAAGTTAATGAGGGATATTTATAGTGAAATGCTATTGAGTAGAGAGGAAATAAACTCTTTCAGTCAAAAAAATGCGTAGAATGGTTTTTTCAACCTGCAATCAGTTTTAATTAATGGACTGCACATTCAAAGGAAAATATGGTTTGCATCAACAAAATTGCCCCAGTAAAGTAGCGCAAGAACCTATAAGGACAGAAGCGGAACTAAAAATTAAACAGCTTGACGGAAGAGTTTCTTTTTCCACGATGGATTTTTGGAAGGGCTGTGCCATTATTTTTTTTAAGCACACCTTACAATGATTGCTTATTTTTAATCTGGCATTTTTTTCTCAATCTGAAGTGATTGAGCTTTGATGACCATCACACTGGAACTGTTCAACTAATAAAGCATGCCGACCCTGCAACGGGTCCAGCCCATTGGCTGTATGCTGTTTCACTCAGTGGTTTCGCCTATTCATCTTCGGAGTCTGAAAATTTATTCACACAGCTCTCGTTGCATGCCACTATTTGCCTGGTACGTAACCTGCTAATACCGAATGTGTGTCTGCATTCGACCCGCATCTCAATGTGACTTGCTTGGCCGCTTTTCGTAACATTAGGTATTAAATAGACCCCTTCCAGTGAATGCCTTTTCTTCTTTTGACATGCTGCCTGGAAATCACACTTTCACTACTATTAAACGGAATCTATTGAGCAGGGTAACATACACCCGGATTTATCGTAATATGGTTGGTGTCGTTGTCGTCCTTGCAGCTGACGGCAATGAGCAGAAGGCGAAGGCGAATAAAGCACAGTTCGGCCGCTGCCCCGAAGGACATCCCTTCGAAGGCTGGTGAGAAAACCTCCGTGTACATCTCCATGCCAGCACCCTCCATGTAATCATTCAGCCAGCTGGGTTCAAGATTCTCTGTCCTGCGATAGGTGCGCATCGTGAAGAGATTGGCTAGGAGGGTAGAGAAGCCGGGTGCCAAAGAGTTCTGCGCCAGAAAGCCCAATTTCAGCTCCGCCACGCAGATTGCATCGTCACCCCGTCGCCAGTCCCAACTTGGGATGTTGAGTAGGTAGGTCTTGTTGTGGTACTGCATCAGCTGGACAATTACCTTTTTTCGTGGATAGCAAACATAGAAAAGTATTTTTAACCGGTTACCTTGCAGGCAGGCATTAAATTCCGTAACTCGTTAACCACCAAAAATTAACCTGTCAAAAGAAGACTAAGGCGCGATCACTGGAACATCCTCGCCTTCTTTTCGACATGAATCTGGAATTCGCACATTCGCTTCCATTAAGCTGTTACGTTGGGAATCTATCTTGATACTTAGACACCTGACATCGAAAAATCTTGGAGGAATGGGTAAAATATGGTAACTGAGATAAAGAAGGAAAAATATATAAACTGACCTTAATAAAATCACAAAAAGCACACTTTCTTCATTTTTTAAAAAGCCAAATTTCTATTGATTTAAAGGAAAAACAAATGTTTATTAGGTCTAATGGCTTAAGGAGTAAAATCCCTGAGGTCCGAGTGTTGTTGAAATCTAGACTGTGACCAGAATGTAATTCTGCACCTCCTCTTTCGAATCGGGGCACATCCTAACACTTGCTATTTATTTAATCATGTCAGTGAAATCTGAAGTTATTCATAAGTAATGAGCACGTTTTGTTTTGAAAAAGAAAAAAGCAGGTTGGTCTTTTCTCAGTCATTTTTCGTTTTCTGTCGGTCATTGCTCGAGGTCTGCACTCCAGGTTTTGGCGGTTGAATAAGGCGTCAACAAATATTGTTACTCAGTCCAATCATTTTTGTTCATAATCACCGCGGTTAGTAATATTAAATCTCAAGTAGAACTTGTTTCGAATGGCCCTTCTTATTTCCTTATTTCCAGCCCGGGTCCCTCAACTTCGCCAATCTGACTATCTAGAACTGATTCGAACGTTTTTAAAAATCTAAATTCCGCCTTTTCGGAATTAACAATAATACTTGAGAAAATGTTAAGGGAAAGCCGTTTTTCAGCCCTTTTAAAACGGATCTAATCTACCAGCTAAATACTGATCTCGTCTTTGAGCAATATTTCCCTTTTTCCTTGTTATTTGACGAATTCAATGGTAAATGGCACAGTATCCGCTGATATCAGACAAATAAACAAGGACGGCATTCGCACAACTTCCTCCGCTGATCTTATTCGCCTAGGGTTTCCCGTTTTTATTTATTAAAATGTCAAAAGTACTGTTGCATTAAAGAATTCGTGAAGCAGCATGTTAGTGATGCGAAATTGGGAACAGAAACTCGCAGGTCCTGCACCAGTAGAAGCCTACAGTTTTATCTGTGGGAGTGATGCGTTTAAAACAAAACGTAAGGTTCATCCCTGAAGCCCTTCGTAAAAATTGAACATACTTTAATGTGAGCACAGTTGTTTTTGATTGAGATAACCCTCATGATGTTGGTTGCATCCTCAGCGTCCGGATCATTGGAATATTTATTGGCCAACACGAGGCAAGCATCTGCTATCTCCAGTCCGACTCTTGCCAAATCCTTTGTTAACATCACTGAGCCCTGGCAAATAAATGCAGAGGTTTTTTTATTTTACCTCGTCTAATCTGAATAATAGAACTTGTGGATAAAGTTTTCAAGAAAACATCAAATAAATTCCCAAACATCTGACCTTGACAAATACTGTTCGGTTATTTCGTCGCAAATGCAATATAACAGTTAACGACCGAAATGTATCTGGAAAAGTTTTTGGAAATTAAGTATCCGTTTATGAAGTGCATCTGCACTCGCGGAAGAAATAAAATGAACGAACTATAAGATCAGGTATAAACCTCGAAATTGGATATTGCGACTCAGGCGTAGATTAGATGTCCCAGCACAAACTCTTATCATTTAGAGGAAAAAATGTCATATTTCGCGAAGATATTAGACTTCAAAACTGCTACCTTTAGGTGTGTTAACGAAACAAACAACAAAAATCGATTTTTAATAACTGATAGCGCGATCATGTGTGATTTTGCTCTTATAGAGCAGATAGCAACAGTAAGCGATATGTCAACAACCGTTCGTTGTGAGTGGTGCTAAAAGCTAATGTTACTATTTTACGCACCATGACAACAATGAGCTCCGTTCTAGTTAATAGCAATATCGTCTGTGCGAACACCTTAACATTTAAAATTTGAATGCAGTTTATCGAGACGTCAGAATTATTCCGATAGCGCCTGCACTGAATGCCAAAAATTAAAGGGAATACGAGTTAGAGCTCAAACGTGTGTGGAAAAAAATAAATTTGCCCGCAGGAGCTGTTGCTTCATTAAAACACTGCTTCATTAAATTAGTTAAGTTACCTTAACCGTTTGAATAAATACCGCTGTTAGGTATGGGCATTCTTTCCACTGTTTTCGCGATTATTTTGTGCCCAGCATAGTAAAGGCTAGAATAGAAACATTGTATTACTCCAAATAATCGTTTCGTTATTAACAATCTGCGGAGTTTAAATCCTCTGTGATTCCTTTTGATCTAATATTACGTTTAGTTAGCTAACTTTAACTGCCTTTACCTATTTTAAGTGCTATCCAAGCTTTGAAACGGTATAAAAATCAAGTCAGCATGTTATGTTCTTGTGAATTCGAGACCTCTCTGTTATATAAAATCTCTTAAGATAGGGCTGCATTTAAGTTGTTATCTATAGTAAGAAAACAATTCAGAGATGTTTACGCTTTGCTACACTATTTCACTTTCCTGAGCACGTACTACATTGTAAACTCAGTTGGAGATGGTGGTAAAGAAGTCTTTATTCCTATAACGTACACAGTTTAGATCCACCGAAGAATACCGAATGATTCTCCTTTTACGTTTGTTCAACGAAGTTTTCAAATATCACGATTTCGCACAGATGCCAATTTTCCCAAATTACTTCTTAAGCTTTTTTTCCATTTTATAGAACCATTTTTCCATCCCTAGCAGTTCATAAATACCAAATACACTGAGCAGGCGTCACCACATACTCCTCGTCTTAAGAGCTTTTCGCTAAAATTCGACTTCCGGTGTGCTGCCATTTTGAGAGTTCACATGAAAATAAACAGATAATTTTACGTAAGATGGACTTGAGATAAATTTCGGGGGCCTTAGGGGTAGGATTACAATTAGGGATATACTTAAGGCTCGGATTAAAGTTAATCTTATTGTTTAGGTTTTGGCTGGACTTACCCTTAATCGTTCTTCATTGTGTTATGCTTAAAATGTTTCGGGTTAGTAATCATATTAAATTTACGACAGCAATATGTACTATCCTTGGATTTAGCGCATGGCCGCTTCCATTGCCGGAGGAGGAAACAAATTTTCCCGTCAATCTTCCCCGGATTTGATCGACATTATGGTTAAAATAATCGGAGAGCGGTTCAAGGCTCTAATTTATAAAGAGTTTGTGAGAGAATGAACATATAAGGACGGTTATTTTCAGTAAAATGTGAAACATTTTAGTTTTTTGAGGTTTTGAAAGTTTTTCCAAATTCTCACTTCAAAGATACGAAAAAACAGCAGAATATGCGTTTTAGAGAGTAATAATAAAAGCAACTCAAGTGGAACTGATCAGCCTGCATCTTTATCACGAAATCTCCATGAGAAGCAAATAACTGGTGGCGGCGATCAGAAAGATCCCTGCATATGCAGGTGATACTGTTAGTCTGAATTCCATCCAGGTCACATTTTGTGCCGCTTAATAAACGTCGTTACACACCTAACTGCAGCTGAAGGCCAAAGAACGTACTTTTCACCGAATATGAATTGAATTCTGCCGTGAATCATGACGTTTTCTCTCACATTGAACGCGATTTATGGGAGCTGAAATCAAACGGACCAAACAGTATGAAAGGTGGAGGTTGTCTTGTGCGAACTTAAGATGGTGCCTCGACAGAAAAGTCTACCAATCTTGGCTCTTGATAAAAGTCACTTCTCAACGTTGCGGACACGATGACAACGGTTATAGATGGGATGTCTTAATGCGAGAATTCCTTGCAACTTGGGGTTCAGCTAAAAGTGAATCCACGAAAGCCAGAATCCTCCCGTTCACTAAACTGATGGATATCAACTAGCTCAATAATTGGCGACTGCTAGAAAGTTCTATTTCACAATAAGAAGTGATCAGACTTCCAATCCATTAACCTGAGCTTTTTGTTCTGTTGCTTTTTAGATGAGAGTCTTAGGTTTCTGAGCAATAAAACCCCCCGTCAAATATTTCACTTGTTCAATAGTGCCAAATTTTAGCGAGCCTTGCGGCTTCCGTTTGACTATCAGACGGCCATTTTCTCGGGTCAAAATCTCTCCCTATGGAAAATGTTTCGGCAGATGGAAAAAAAACTGTTCAAGTCTGCTTTGCAATTCATCCACGAAAAGAATGCGATCTAAAGTTGAGAACGGCAATGTCGATGAGATTCGAGTTCACATCGATAGCAAAGTCTTCGCACATTCACTTATTTGACGAGCTACTGAAACTCATTAACACAAGCGTATTTGGTCACGTTTTCTTAGCATATCTATTCAAACCTTGTCTTTTGCTCTTTTCCCCTGGTTGCAATAATGTTCTCTATGATTTATTAAAAATTATTGCTATTTTTAAATAATCATTTTTTGCATTTTCATATATTCAGAAATCTGAATTTGTCAAACGTTTACAGATACCTGAGAGGCTATAATAATTTTGAAATCGCAATTCTCGGAGCATTCTGACCCGCGTGTTTTGGCAGAAATATCATGACTGTGGAACCTTAAATGAAATGACAGGGGTATAATTATGAAATTCAAAGTCAAGCTTCCTCTTTGATTTAAAATTGGTACTGTTTTGGAAATCATTTTCACAACAGAAATTCGACTTAAAACTTTTCGAAAATTTAAAGTTTCCTTTGCTTAACGCTTAACCGTAGTGATTTGAATGCTCCAGTCTGACCATATGCAAATGTATGCTGTATACAATTTGCATGGATTTCGTTTCTGCATGTAAATAAACGATGAGGTTATATAAAAAAGTGTGAACCGAAGAACAAGTTAGCGTTTTCAAAAATAAAATTTATCTAAAATAAAGAAAAACTCCGAAAGCAGGATATAAGTTTGGGATGCTGAATTTCAATTCAGGTTTCTAGGGATTTTAAGAAGTATCTTTGCTTAAATTATAGGACGTCTGAGATGTAGCATGTGGTTTAATTTTTGAACTTCTAATAAGGATAACTGCTAATAACTGAAATGTATTTTCTTTTTAGTTTTCTTGCATCTTTACAGAACAAACATATGCAATCGCTTTAACTAGTATGCTTTGCATGTTTTTAGGAAACAACTTAGTATGTACTATATGTTAACCCTTGGTAGTTTATTCAAAGTTGACACATTTATCTTCCAGGTGCTTGCAGATACTTTCCAGACATTGCGTATCCATCAAGCTCAGATCGTGCTGCTAGGACGCGGTGTCCTATTAAGTCATCCAATATTCAACATCGCACTAAATTTAAAAATGTACTGAAAGTATTGCTCAGCTCCAGTATATGCTGGCTGGTCATCATCTGACGTTTTATCCTCCCGATACGTTTACAATTGTCCTTCCATTAATTGTTTCTTCAAAATATTCTTAGCCAAATGAATATACCTTATTTTGCCATTAAATAACATATGAATGATCAATTATTTGGCGAGATCGGCCTGCAGTTTACCGTTGTTTTTTTGGTTTTCGGTAAGGATTACTTATATGGAACCCAGGACGGGGCATGGGAACAGGTACTGTCCACAATACCGGTGGATATGTGTCACATTCCTTTGAGTTTATGGTTATATATAAGGCTAAAGTGAGGTTTCAGTTTGTTGTTTAAGTCTATGCTTAAGTTTAGTTTAAGATTTAAAGTAAGTTTAGGATAATATTTACGGGTTAGGATAAGGTTATTGTTAATTATAGGGTTGGAACGGTTAGGGTAGGGCAACGGTTTAGATTTAATTCACGACTAGCGTTAGAGTTAGGGCAAGTAAAAGGAATTACCCATCCTGGGATTATGCGCATGGTCAATGTTATTTGGGCGGGATGTTTCTACGCCCATGTCTGGTTTGGAGGGCCATATCAGTAATCCATGCTTTATTTTCTTCCACCAGAGTACTCTCTGCTTGCCTCATTTGTCAGGGCAGCGAATGAGCATATGACATTTCTGGACAAAGAATTACATTGATCAATTGGTGGTTCTTTTATTCGGGCATTTGTGTGACTTGAAGATTAATTGTCATTAAGAATAAGGAACATAAGCACGACCTGAAGCCAGGTAAATGGTCTGGTGTTCGTTTAATCAGCTTATATTTTCAGTAGTTGGTCATGGACAGAATTCTTGTTTCATGAAACTTGAGAGATGTAATCTTAAGCAGGTTACAGTGATGCACAGTTCAAAGGAATTTCCGTGAAGGTAAGAAATAGAACTGGGTTTTTTATTTCACGTCTGATCTCATCGTTTAACAGTTTTTCTACTAGAATTCAGATAAATATTTAATAATTGCACCCAGAAATTTCCTATAGGCTCGCACGAAGCACAGGAGTAATGCTACATGTAAATATAAAGCAAATTTACAGTCAAGGAAAAAAATACGAATAGATAAATGTTTTCGAGAATATCATCTCATTTGGACTATAAAAACAGTATAATTGAAATTATTCATTGTCATTCCTTTACTTGGAGGGATACGTCCACTTCGTGCAGAATAGTGTCAAGCATAAACAACTATTAACTAAAACAAAATTAAACAGTTGTTAAACTGGACGTGCATTTAAAACTAGTAAGCATTGCTTTCCTCTACAGTATTATGTGCATCGTCTTCTACTTAAGTGCAGGAAATTTTTACTTGTTCAAATCGGATTAATTTTCTTCTTCGGTTTGTTCACTACAACTTCGTGTCCTTCAAAGGAATAAGGTTCCCATATTAGCTATTCTTTTCACTTTAAAAACCTGAATTTTTCGCTTTTCGTTGCCCCTCCTATTCAAAGATTTTTATGACTTGCTTTAGCTCTCTCTATCTAGAAAACTAGTCAAGCAATTCGCGCAAATACAAGTTAACAGCAAAAAAACGGTTTGCTAGACCAAAGATTACTGAGTCCCCTTATTAAAGAAACTTGGAGAAAAACCTTAATTCTTAAAAGTATTTGAAATTGCTGATCGTGATTTGACAAGGAATAAGGGACGCTTTTACTTGTAATGCAATGAAAATAATAAGACTATTTAATGGATTTTAAGTATTTTGAATGAATTTTGTTTAGATATTAATGCTTAAATGGAACGTGCGAGGTGAGAAACGAATAAACTAACTTTTATATTTTTCTTCACTTTTGTGGTATGTTTGCTATAAAATTTCATTATCGATCACTGCTGATGATCTGGCCATGGGTTAAATGTTATATTTACAAACCGCAGTTGCCTCACCTGTACAATCTATTCGCAAAAACGTTCATTTGGGTTCGTCTTTTTCGGGAAAAAAATACTAAAATGTGTGGGGAACATCATGTTTCAAGTCCAGTGGTAGTGAATCGTATCACTGACTTCTGAAAAAACCGACTACTTGAACAATGTTTTAAAGGTTCTTTGATTCGGGCTACAAAAATGTTTTTCATGATGAAATATATGCTTGTGAACTTTTCGGTAATAGTGCATAAATCTGTACTGAAAGGACTTATGCAATTACGGAAGAAGCCATGACTGGCAGCGTCGTCTTTCACAGCGAATGTTGCATGCATTGATACTCTGCTTTCCACTTATGTTCACAGAGTTTGCCTGGAAATACGCAAATGCTCATGGCTGCAACGTGCTTATACTGAACGTATGCTAGCTATGCAAAAGTACGTGAAGTAACACTTGAAATATGGGTAAATCAACGGAACATTTCCAATTAATTGAAGGCCTACCAAAATGCAGTGACTAAAACCTTCCATCAATAAGAAGTGACAAAAATTATTGAAATCAATGTTATACTGCTTATAAAAACATTTTTTGAATAAAACTTCCAAAGCCTAATTAATAGAATAAATGCGGAAAACTAGTTTTTGGAGGAGGACAAACCCAGACAGACAAATAATTCAGAGAAAAAACAAGATAAGCAAAGCCTTTAAATCCCTTAGCCTATAAAATATTTAAAATAGGCATAGATGGCAGAATTTATGGGAATCAATAAATATATTACATGCTAAGCTCCTGCAGCCCACTTCATCATAACCTGGATAACAACTTGGAGCACATTAATACAAAACAGCCTAATCCTTGTTCACTGCACAGATTATTAAATGGAAACGATTCCATAAAGCCGCAATACATGGGAGTAAATTCACTGCACAGATTATTAAATGGAAACGATTCCATAAAGCCGCAATACATGGGAGTAAAAGTGGGAAATTTTACGCGTAACAGGGTAATGGGTAAGTCTTAGGAAAATTGGGGGTCGTCTTAGTAATCCAGTTGATTTCATAGGTCGGGATTCTCCCTCCGACTATCTTTGAACCTTTTCGTTATCAAAGACCGAGGTATTTTATGTTCCAGGCAACGAACCTGGCTGCCAATTGCCGTTTCATTCGCTCAATGTACTTGCATCCTCAAGTGCATGTGAATACAAAAAACACAATTTAGACTGGCAAGGCATCCTTTGCCCGTTTAATTGGAACAGGTTTACTAGGACTGATAATTAAGCATTCAACTGCATCGTACGTCCTTCCTGTGTTGCAGTGCAACCTTTCCAAAAAATATTCCAATTAAACGGACAAAAGTGCCTTGCTGTTGAACGTCGTCCCAAATTGTGTAAACGAATTCACATGCAATTGCAGATGCAAATGCAATGAACGTCCGCAAAAACAATTGATAGCTTGGGTCATCGAGCATTTACCTAGATGGCTTTTAAAAAAGGAAAATAAAATACTTCGGCCTTCAATGACGAAATATCTCCTAGATAGCGGTCACTCGGTTGACCCCGAAACAGCCTGCCGATGGTTATTTTCCAGTAGGAAAATTACCCTGATTTTGGTTAATTTTGTTGTCCTTAAATCTAGCAGCTAATCCTTTATGGTTCACCATTGACGTATTTAAATGATAGGTTCTATGGTTTTTGCCTAATAAAACCGTCAAACTAGGGCCAATTTTAAGGCAGATGATGGTTTTGGCATTATGTACAGGCTCAGTACTACCTGAAGCCTAATCACCGAATAAAAATGAATGTTAGAAACTTAAAACACAGCTGAAAATTCTCTTACTCATCTGACGATCTACTTTTCAAAAGAATATTTTTAAAGCGTGATTAAATATGTTATGTTGCTGACAAATATCCACCTATTTCATCTTTTTCCAAACTTTACTAAAGAAAAATTTGAAACATTTTTATAGCCTGTACTTTTCCCTAAGAGAGAGGGAGAGATACTGATAATTGTCCCTGTCGTAGAGAAAACCTCGATTTTCTCATCATTTTGCCCCATTGTCCTTACCTTCGCTTCCTTTAGGGCCTTATTCAAAACTATGATCACATATATACTCAAGTATTATATAGCCAACTACCTCTTCCAAGTTACGCATTAACAGAAAGTTGATCTCCTAAAAAGCGGAACAACATATGATGAAAATTTAAAACGGAAGACTACTGGCAAATATTCTGTAACTGCTTATGCCAGGAAATTATTGGTATGCTAAAAAAGTACTCTTTACTGATATTATGAATGCCTAAAGGATATAAAATTGCACTGAACTACAAATGAGAGAACTCATAATACATTTTTTTCCTAATAATCATGGGCTCGTTTCCCCTTTATTCACCCACAACCAAAATATAAACTTTCAAACGTTGCATTGGTAATTAATTCCTATTTAACATTACTGCCCTCTAGTTAATATCAATTATTACCCCAGTCAAGTGGCTGCATTATAAGGATATGTTGGCATCCACCCAAATTTACATTCCTCCGTGACAGATAACGTAGACACATATATCACATTAGGAAACGGCCTTTTCCCAAACGGGTTAGCTGAGTAGACAAAATATTCATACATGAGACACATCCCATACAGTAGCTGCATGAGGTCAGCAAAAATCGAAGAAACATGTTAGGGCCAATTTCTGAGATGATATGTTCTCCCTTGAATTTTTCCCGTGAGGAGAGAATGTTTAGTGTGTTTCATCCGAGTTATGAATTGGATTTAACGTTCATACACATTTATTACTCTCAGTCTCAAAATAACAATCATCCGCATATTTAGGGAGGAAGTGAAGCTTCAGGCTACCCTGATAGCACACAACTGCAAAGGGGTAAACAGGCCATCATCCAACAGATTTACCATTTTTGAGAAATATTTGGTCATCTGCCACTCTGATTGTCTATTTTTTATATTCGGAAAATAAGCACTTAGAATTTTTATCCAACAGTCTGCGAGATATTTAATATATAAGTTATAATGCATTACGGAGCCGGTAAGCGTTTGTTTCAAGGTACCACCTGGAAACAATTTTTGTGCATCGCCGTTTATTACTGCTTACGTTAGGCGTTTTAATCTTAAACTAACGTCCACCGCTTAATTTGAAATGAAGAAAAATTGCTTAAATTCAGTGACGATACCCATATAAGCATTAAAGAAGTCGAGTTTGGCGTATATACGCTTTCTATTATTCATCATCAGACCTTTACAATAATATTAGGTAGAATAGAATAAAAAAGTTTAAACAGTAATTTAGATAATTGTCGTACACCTTCCCTCTTTCCTTCCCATCCCTCGCCCCTATAGGAAGAGACTATAACTCTTGACCTGACTAGACTATAACCCCTGACCTCTGAACGCCCTCAACCCTCTCCCCATACAATCTGCTTAGTGAATGCTTAAACCTGTGTTTCTCGTCCCCCCCTTATATTATTGTAAAGGCCTGATGATGAATAATCGAACGCATACGTTCGCCAAACTCTAATTCTTAGAAGAAAGATGGATTGAGTGATGAGATTTGAAAAGCTGATTGAATGTGTCAATCGAAATTAAATGAAGGTAGTTGACAGTCTCAAATTATCACGGAAATGCGCTGTGACCTCCTGCATACGACCTTAGTTTCACATTTCTTAGTATTTTTGGAAAGCATGAATTTTTGATATCAGCCAAGTACAATCTTTAAGCGGCTAATATGCTAAATAAGAGCATACTGCGTACTAACCAGTCGCAGTTGTAAGAATCAATTTCCTGCTCCTGCCTTAATAAAAAGGTGTTTTTTTCAGTTTTATGTTGCTGTTGCCGTCACACGTCCCTATGATATATATATATATAATCATATTCCCGATCGCAACCGACAAAACAACGAGCCCGTGGCTCAATGGTAGAGCGTTCGACTCAATTACCAAAGGTCGTGGGTTCGAATCCCAGGTGTGCCACACTTGCGGTTGGGTATGACTGGCTGATGACGGCTAATAAGCCAGAAATGGCCATTCCGGTCTCCCTTGTCTTTGTCGGTTCGACTATATATATATATATATATATAAATGCAGAGGGGAGGGAGGACAGAGTATACGGTTAGATTGATAAAGCCTTGTTTTACGCTTATTCTGCCTTCATACAGCCAATTACAACCCAGTCTACCAGCTGTGACTGGAAAAAACATGCACTCGAGTACGGCATACATAGGCCGCCCACTGGGTCTAGCAGCTGATTCATAAGCACTTCATCGGAAGGAAGTTCATCAGTGCCACGCCACCGGACAGTCTCTGTCGCGGCAGATCGGGTATTTATTCAAACAGGAAAAAAAACGCACAGCAATCCATTATCTATGTCAAAGCTTCTGAAAAGGTAAACCAACTACCAGGACAAAATTGGCCCAAGCTATAGAAGTAGAGAGGAGAGAGGACCCCAAATACAGGTAGATTGCTTCAGGCTAGTTTCGAGCTCGCATAGATTTAGTTTAGTGCTTAACCTAGCTCATACAAATGATAAAATTTACGAAGGATTGCTACTTACTCACAAAATGGCACCAGTGAATGCACCATGGTTGTGAACTCATAATGAACAACTTTAAGCGAATCCAAAATATAAAGGAAATATTTATTACAATTATACTGTTTAGAAATAACATCATTTTTAGGAAAACGACAACTTCCGAAAAGATAAAAATTCCTATAACTAAATAAACATAAATTCCGGATATACAGAAGGCCTGTCCATGTACAAAATGACTAAATAAACCAGTACAAGTAGAATTACAGTTGAACAAACTCCTTTATAACAGCTTGCAATTAACTATCCTTCAAGAATAAGTGTAATAACAGGACCGTTAGTTAAACAAGAACCTACATTTTGAGTAAATTTTCCCCATGTTTTATATGAGAATGGACTGTTTTCTGCCGTCTCCAGAGCGCTTGAGATCCGTTTGATTAAAGCAAACAGGATTTTGCTTTGATTCGTCCATAGGTGAGTCACAGGAATAAGGTCACATGTTGACAGGTCGGGTAGTGAATGATAATTTAAATAGAACTTTCAGGTTCAATCGTAAACATGCTATTTTGCGTATATTAAGAGAACACTCCTTTCGTCAAATTTACTTACAAGTAATTCTTGTATTGGATTATGATGACTTTCAGATCCTTCTTGAAATAATTGTGAAAACTTCCCGATTTTTAGTTTTCAATCTATGGCGCACAATCGTACTTTTTGATTTATGTGTTTAGCAAGACCTTCAAAATAAGACATTTCTTAAAAGCATTTAGTGAATTAGTGAGTTCCTGGGCAGTGTTTCTAATGCAGATGGCCGTTTGGGTCATATTTGCACACGCACCCAAACAAGAAAGCTCGTCGTCTAGAAAAATGAACATGCGCAGCAAAATTCAGCAAGTAGTATGCCTAAGGTCCATGAAAAATATTTTTCTCTTATAAAGTAGTTCTTTAACTCACGTTTTGATTAGGCATTTTGCTAACGGTTGTCTGTGTACTTGACCTTTTTCAAAGTCAAGTCAAAGAAGAAAGGGAAAACTTTGCTGATGTTTGATTTCCTTAAAATGTGTGATCTCTCAGCTACAATTGAAATAACTGACTTTTCGATCAATCTTGGAGCACTTTTCGCATAATTTTTTTACTTTAGACCCCGTTCTCAGATTCTTATGCACAACGAATCGTCTTAATTTCCGTCATCATGTTTCAGGAGATAGTTCACATACTGTATGAACGTTATTCAGTTGTACAGCTTCGTAAAAATAAACAACGACTAAAAATGCTTCCAGCTTCAAATGCTTCCTATCAGGCCTACACGCATGACAGTCGTTTACCAGTTCGCCATTAGCACCACCAAAAAATTATGTTCCCAGTTTTGCGTAGATCATATAAATTAATTCTCAAAGATTCCAAAGTACTGCTTTAAACATCTAGAATTCATACAAGTAGCAATTTCATCGATGACCACTATGTCTCAGCATGGTCGTCAGAAAATGTTCCTCAATTAAACCATGAAATAGCTGTCCAATGTGTTCTTCACCTGTGACCCTCTCCTAGTCCTTTAACCACAGAAATCCTTTCCAACGAGTATCCTGCTTCCGGTACCTTGGCAATACTCTGACATCCAAACTTACATTCGCCTTCCATATTGACATTCTTTTTTACTGAAATTCGTAAAATTCTTTATTATATCCATCATATACGTTCCTATCACACACCTTCATCGCTTATTTGGCGGTTTCTAGATGTGTTTATTCTTCTCCTCATAATTTATCGTTCTCCTGGGATTTTTCCAGCTTTACTTGAAAAAAGGATTTGCTGATTTTAAAACATGTCCTCCGAATGCTCTCTTTCGCTGCCGGTGTCTCTCATACTGTTTGAGTGGATACGTTAATCAAACGACACTTTGCAAAAGTTAAGCAATTTGCGAAGCGAATTCTTGATGATATTTCCTATCACCTCCACTCCGACCTCATTCCCGTGAAATCGTCCTGTCCCATGCGCCGTAGCTTTCCTTATATCGCTTGACGTACATCGGCAGATGAGCGCTATGTTTTGCCATTTCTAACACGCTACCCTACGTGTGAAGATATTGAAATAGAGAAGCTGTGAGTGGAACTGGCTCTCCCCTTAGATGTTCATTTTTAACCGTTTGATCCTTTTATAATCTGTTAACTTATCCTATTCTTCTCAGTGAATGGAGCCATTTTTTTGGAAAATTTTGTACGATACTTTCCAAATAAAACGTATTCTTCCATCTCTCTCTATGTTCATTTGGGCACTTAGGTAAGACACTTGGAATTTTTTAACCTTTCAGAGCGGCATTCTGAAGATTTTTATAGCGTCTCCTCGAAGCTTGCAGTGAATATTTGCACCTTTTTACTATCTGGTTTAACGAAGCCCATTTGATTGGTGAGTATTCTCAGGACTGAAAAATTCAGATTGATTAAATTTGTTCTTCAGGCACAAAACTTTCGCAGATAAACGAGGTTCTCAAACTTACGCTTGCAAATATTGTCTGTGAAATCGCTGTTTAAAGGCATGTTCAGACAATGGAGACAAATATGTGTTGGTATGGACACGACACTTAAATGGTATCACAGTTAAGAGTACTGACGATGTTTACATGAAGGCACAATCCTTTTAATTTGGAGGGAATTTGCAGCATACAGTGCTCCTCTGCGTGATAAAAGATTATTTTGACTAAGAATTCAATCACGGCACCCCAGAGGCACATCGATATTTTAGAAATATACATCACCATAGCTGGCTGCCTTATTTGCTTGTGTGTTACACATGCAACTAAGTGCATGTGGAGAGTCCAACATCCCAACTACTTACTTTTTCTCAGTG
The DNA here is from genome assembly GCA_017591395.1 of Schistocephalus solidus. NCBI lineage: Eukaryota > Metazoa > Platyhelminthes > Cestoda > Diphyllobothriidea > Diphyllobothriidae > Schistocephalus > Schistocephalus solidus. Next base: position 39,689 of record WEDG01011697.1, read on the forward strand.
TCAGTATTATTAAATGCAGTAAGTGCTTTTCCACCGAATTCAACGAGTGGCAGAGATTAGTGTTCGCCCCCCTTTGAATAAAAAGACCCTTTCAGGCTCTTTATGCAATTGTGGTTCGCCCTTTTAGTATTCCCAGATGGTCTCGATCTTTGGAAAAATTAAAGAAAGACGTTGAAGTGCAGAAATTATGACTGGGACCAGAGTGCTTGAGAGCTGGCTTTATGGCGGAAATTGTCATTTGCTTTTTTTGTCTAACAGACCTACCAGCTACCCAGTTTTCTATTTTTAGAAAGGTTTAAGTGTGGCACTACTGACGCACTTTGTGCTCCTACAAAAAATGCGGTCGCGTCAGCCGGACTGACAACGGGTTGCTACCATCCCGGGGACTACTACCGGAAAGGTTTGCGAATACGTCAGCAATGGTAGCGGATTCTCTCGCGTCTGGTCCTGCTTTGTATGCACTGAAATTACATTTGTATGGCAAAGAAAGCTTCAATCAGTCCCAAAGCTCTTAGAAGTGAATGCCGCAGTTATCCACGTGCTCATATCTACCGAGGTCCCCGTCTTCTTCTTCTTCTTCTTCTTCTTCTTCTTCTTCTTCTTCTTCTTCTTCTTCTTCTCTTCTTCTTCTTCTTCTTCCTCCTTCTCTGCATCCTCCTCCTCCTCCTCTTAAAAATTTGCAGCAATCAGTTGACGTATATAGGCGTCCCTGGGGTGCGAGCGGCAGGGGTCTACGTAATGGCTCTTCTTTTGTAAAGGCTTGTCAAGGTGCAAGTCAAGGCACAATTGCGCGGAATTTCAAAAGCTCTCGAATATGTTACGCTTCTGCTGGGTGTTTGTCAGAGTCTGTGCGAATATGCAACCCGGCTGAGGGGATGTGCGAATGGACGCTAGAGAACTGCAACTAGCGTCCGGAAAATACTGACCGATTTTTGACGCAATTTTTAGAATTGAATGTAATTGCTAATTTTGCAGTATATTATATGCGATTTTACATGTGTGTTCGTTACTGATTCTCCAGAGTACACTTTTCAGGAAAACAAGCCTTTAAAAACGAAGGTGAAAAATGGTAAATAATTTTATTTTTCATTTTATGTGTTCAAACTCGATCGTAAGTGACCAGAAAATACGAAAATGTTTTCAGAAATTCCATGGTCACGATGAAAAGCCTTGAAGAGGAGGAAGGTAGAGGACGGCTATCTGCTCTTTATAATGATCTTTTGAAAGCAATTTTGGAAGAACGTCTATGTCAAAGTGTCACACAAATGACTAAGACACTTAGTGTCAGTATTTCAAATAGGTCCAACCATTTGATACAAATTGGTAGGGAAAATAAGCTCACTAAATGGGTCACCTTGGGGCTCAAAACAATAAAAAATCTACGTCTTTAAATTTGGTAGGTACTCTTCCTCTCTGCGGACATTTATTGAGTCATTTCTCGAATGAAACGTGATGTGCGATGAAAATGGGAATTCTTTTTGACAACCGTAAGTGATCAGGTCAATGAGTTGATCGAAAAGAAGCATCCAAGCGTTTCCGGAAATCGACGTTCTGTCAACAGAAAAGTACGGTGACCAGCTGGGTATTTGCTGTTTCTGTTGTCAATTACAGCTTTCTCGGAGCTCATAAGAGCATCGCCGCAAGAGTTTATTGCAAGCAACTTGAAAGACGTGTGTTCACTTCGTAAAAATGAGACCTGCAATTGTGAAGTGATGTTGCCCACTTCTGCTCCAGGACATTGCACGGCCACATGTTGCTAGGATGACACTACAGAAACGCAATGACTTCGGGTTTGGGGCTTTACCATATCCTGCATATTCTCTAGACCTTTCATCCCTCTGATTATCATGCTTTCAAGCATCTTCATATTTTTTATACCAAAACATTCAAGAAAAAATTGAGGCAGAATCTGGATTACAGGATATCATAGCATCAAAGCCTGTGGAGTTTTTTCAGCGAGAGATAAATGATCTTGTTAATTGACGGAAGAGATGCATAAAGGTTCGAGGATGATGCCCTTAATAGGCTAACGCATGTAGTCTTAGGTCTTTTAAGAATAAATGTTTGTTTCGGAAATCAGCCGGTAATTTCCGAGTATCCTAATAAAATAATAGTAGGAAGCAAAAATACACATCAAAGGCTTACAGGCTTTTATGAAATCCGCATCTAGTCACTTCTCCTGCAGCGGGGAAATTCCGTCTGCCTATCTCGTGTCTCTGAATTTACTCTCAAATAGGACAACATAGTAGTTTTCTTCTTTTCGATATTTTTCGTCAACTCACAGACGAACGGGGTAATATGGCCACACCGCAAAGTGATATTTAAGACACAGTCAAAAATGATAAATTGTCTCGACAGTATTCTCCCAGTGAGATTTTAGAAGCACCTACCAATAAGTTAAAGTTCTCGACATGTCCTTGCAGCAGCTCTCTGGCAGTGTTCCGTAGTGGTACTGAAATTCGGTTATTATTCTTAGGTCGAAAAAAGGCAGGCTCAGGCTTCGTCGGTTACGCTCATATACAAGCTGTTTATGATAAATCAATATATTTTGTCTCTTTTCCGGCATATTCTTTTCGGCCCTCCAAACCGACGCTGTAAGTAGACTTCTTTGCATAGACACATGCCTCAGATTCTGACCTGCAAGTTAATAAATTCTGCAAATATTGGGCATTATATGGACTCTTACTCTAGCAGATTATGGGCTTAAAACGGAGCAGTGGTAGAGGAGAGATCTTTGAGAAACGCCTCGGTTGGCCTGCAGCTCATGCAAGGAGATGCCTTGGGGAGAGAGGTGTGGAAAGGCATATGTTCTAGAAAATGCCGTATCCAGTTAATCCATAGCCGTACATTTTCACTTTACGGTGGTGGTGAAACCTTTACTGGGGTCTAGAAAGTCGACCTCAGCTGACGTTTTCGACAAGAACGTAATATGTGAACTAACTCAGGTAACGACGGGTAGGTCAGCGAGTAATACTGGACCGGAGGTAATTGGATTTGTTTTTGTTGGGCTAAATGAACAAAAGGAGAGCACCAACTGAATCCTGACCATATCCATTGTTTTCGTTCGGTTAAGCTTTCGTTTTCAAGTTATTAGGGTTGCACAACAGTTTTTTGCCCCGACAAAGTCTGCGGATCGCAAGATCCGGTGGCTTTACCTCACGTCGACCAATAGGCGCGATATCATTCCTAACTGAACTGAGCCATTTTTTAGTCGGATCCCTGACGAGAGTAAGAATGAGACCCGCTCTGTCCAATCTATCATTATCAAAGTAAAACGGATGCCTTTTTAATCTACCACAGCGTCCTTACAGACTCCGCTTTGAAATTTGCCATTTGATCCGAGAGTTTGGTCCTCCTACCGCCAACGAACTATTGTCTGACCCTTCTAACTGGACAAAGAATGCTAACCCTAACGAGCATAATGGATAGATTTAGCGTTACGTTGGCATATAGTACGTTCGCATATTACACGCTGAGCTATCCATTGTTCCTTGAGTTGGGTCGCATATTACGTTCTTGCAAAGTTTTTTCTGGAAGTAATTAGATTATCGGGTATGATGTTTCATGGCAAACTGCACTACTTAACAATTAGAAGAACGCACCTGTCCAAGAAATAAGAAACGAGCTAATGGAGGATGTTCGCGATTGCGTTTCATATACTGTTGGCGGGGTTGACTGGCCAGTAGTTTGAAGCCAGTCCTAGGACTTTTCGCTGGTAGAGGTTTACTACGGCTTTCTTATGGTCACTTTTGATGCTAGATGTCCCAGGGTTAGCAGTTACTAGAGCATACAGTGGGAAGCTAAGGTTGGGGCAGAAGCATTACTAGGGCTGGGAGCAGCGAACGTGTCCCTGGACCTTAAAGTGTTTAACATGTAATTGAAAGCCCTTACCTACACTTAACTTAATAATTATGTTTTCCATTTTGAAAACTGTTTTAAGTATAAATATGGACATGCAACTCCGAACATCTGCATTCAATCTATAAGCAAACACTCCAGTAAGTATAGAGTCAACTATCCTATTGCCCTTGGTTTCGTTTTCATTGCTTATCCAAAGTATAATTTTGTACTGATCGAGTATTTGTTGTATTTATATGCAAATTCTACTGATAAATTATCACAACGAATTGGGTTCACTCTCCTGGGCCTACCAGTATATTTTTGAGTTTTCATTCTTCGGTAAAGTTTAATAATTTAGGCAGTGAGTCGACGAATTTGATGCGCAATCCATTGACAGGCACCATTTGACTATCGAAGGACTTCTGTATTAATTACCGATCATTACATCCAGGTTCATCTTGATGAGAGCCTAACTCACTTCTTCATCAAATGACTGTTGGAAATCTAAATCTGAAAATGCAATAGGGAAATATTATTAATTCAAACTTGAATGTCAACATATCGGCACGGTTATGTGATCTTAACACGCTGGAGGCACCTCTGGAGAGGCTCATCAATATTGACGATCATATCTGACTTGTCAATTTTACCCAGTGATGAGGCCGAAATCCTCGCAAGAGGTGATAACCGCGTGAGCCGCCAGCTGCTTGAGTCACGGTTCTCAGCCCCACAGTTTATCAACAAGCGCAATAAACTCCCGTTCCCATATTCCGTGTTGATGCATCGGCTGAGCAGGGAAATGGGTGACGTGTGGAGGACGTGGGTGACCGACACTTCCAATGACAGGGAGCGAAATTGTCGGGTCATTATCACGCCCGCATCCAACATGGATAATGAAATCATGGCCATTAAAGACTCAGACGTGGACGACTAAGCTATCGTCGTATCAATTACGACCCCTAGGCGTGATCGCGATAGCTGCTAATGGTAGTATGCATGTGATCGCGTGGCCACTACGTACTATTAATACTGCTCGTCTTGTGCATCAATCACCCTTTCTGCTACTGTCTCTGATGCTGGGTTCGAGAGAGAATCCAAGCGTTTGGCCAAACAACACTATGTTCCAGTGATTATCTCTTCTTCTTATTCTGAGTGATACACCTATTGCTTCAGTGACGAAATCCATGCCTATCACCACCCCAACGCTGGATGGTAGTTTTTCTTCAAACTTTGGCCACGAAAAGAGAGTAGTTTGGCACGAAGATAGTTATCCTTATTACACGCCCAGTTAAAAAGCTGACTTCTCCCGGAACTATGTTTTTTTTGAGCATTTGGCCACCTGGGCTTATTTTCTAAGTTGACTGGCTACCGTACGCAGACGAATCACACTTGACCAGTTGTTGTTGAAGTTCAAACAGCCAGCGAAATCAGATAAGTAAGCAGGTGTGATCTGGCAGGATGCACTGCCACGTTAGCACATATTTGCTTTTGGTGCTTTCCACAACAAAAAGAGGGCCTGAAGTAAACAAAAATTACGAAAGTTCGAAAAGTTTAGTTTTATCCTCAGAGGTACTCATTTTTACAGGAGTTTGCCTTTGCAAACTGACCAATGGGGTCAATTTTAAGTACTCAAGCTTTCACTTACTTCCCCTAAAGACTAATTTTTAGACAGATCAACAAGACCCTAATGACCATCAGGGTGTAGTTTTGCGTATAAAATCCTGATACAAGGCTATGAACACTGTTAGTCAGACATTGTTGTCAAGAACGGCAGGTTTTAGTTTCACTCGTTTTTTAGGTTTAAACGCATGGTGAAGTAACTTATTTAACATAGTGTCTATCTATTTTTCCGGAACTTAGTGCTGTTGTTTGATCTGTCGTTGTAGGGCGCATCAGTTATTGTCTCCTAGTTCTCAAATTTCATTTTGCAACCGAAAATCACAGGTTCTATTTTTTCATCCCCCCACTAAGTACGAATATCATGGTTGGTTGCCTCATCTGTTTTGCTTTAAAAACCACACTTGTTGGCCAATAAAATCTATGAGCTGCAAGGCTCACCCCATGAGGGACAGTAATTCTGCTAGAATGGCCATTAAAGGGTGCATCTGTGTCCAATGACTTTTTTGGACATTCGATGTAATTCATATTTTATTGGTTCCTCTGTCAAACTTTAGTAGGCCCAATTTTCTTCGTATAAGCTGCAGGAACTTTACAGCAAGTCTGATGATCGTACCTAAGGTAATGCAACACATGCAATGTTAAACAAATGAAAAAATACCGTCATAGATAGAAAGGCTTGTTTAGGTCGATTTTAAGTGTTAGTAAGCATACAAAATAGCCTAAGGGTATTTAATTTGCATCAGAATGTCATTTTTAATGAAAGTTTTTCCATTTGCCTGACAACGTTCACTCTCTAAAAATGTCTACCAATGTCCATAACATCAATTTTTGATGCTCTTATAGGTCCAAAAATATTTCATAGGAAACACAGACAAAAGTTAACTATCTTGAGCATTTTTTTAGAAAATTAATTCCTTTTTCCTATCTCCTACTCGAAAGAACTTCATCGTCTTAAAGACCTAGATACATTTTTTATTAACCATATAATTACCATCCACATTTGCCATTGCATTTCAGTTTAAGATTTGCAGTATGTAGACTATAGATGTTCAGTTGAGGGAAAATCATATATTTGCCTATTTTATTGAACAGGGCTCATAAAGTCTCCAGAAGTACTGTTTTATATGAAGTGCGTTCTACATTTCAGAAGGAACACTTATGAACGTTCAGATACAATGCTGTTTAAAAAATCGACTATGATAGGGTCTAGTACCTTCACTACTGGCCAGTACACTATATGCGCTGCATGGCTCGCTCGGTGAAGGACAGTTATTCGGATAGAATAGCAATTAAATGAAGTGTCTGTTTTCAGTATCCCAATTGGAAATTCAATGACACTCACATTTCAGCAGTGTCCATGGCAAACTATAATAGGTTAAAGTTTCCTCGCGGGAAACAGTAGGAAATTTCAGGAAAGTCTGATGATCGTACATAAGGTGATGTAACACATTACATTTTAGCCAATATTCAGACATATGGTCATATAAAGAAATGTTTTCTTAGGTAGATTTATAAAGTTAATTGCCAGATAGCATAGCCTCCGGGTATTTCATTTGCACCAGAATGTTATTTTTGGATGAAAGGCTTTCCCGTTGTCTGCAAAAACTTTAATTTCTAGGTAACGGGGTGTATGTAAAGCACAAAAGGAACCAGAAACCCTAGGCTAGTGTGATACGGGATTGGTGCTAACAGGGGATTTTCAGGTGGGACACTATAGTGGGTAATATCAGATGTGTTTAAATATAACATGGAGCTCTTAGTCCTTTAATGTGCTTTGTTGCTATTGAAACTGGATAAATCAGCTTTTTTGCACTCAGCCCATTGCACCCCGCAAACGTTACAGTTTTAGTAAACGGTGATTAAGCATCTGCTACACCCTTGGTCAGACGGGTTCCCATCCGATTTCCATCCTGTTCGTTCTAACCATACAATGCATGCTTTATGGTTCGATGTTATTTTTGACATTCAGTTCAGTCAGTACCGTTCCAGTTTAATATGCATAAATCATAGTTGGCTGTTGTATACAAGTGACTTTATGTAAAAAACATTTCCAAAGCTTTGGTTAACTTTCCTTTGAATGGTCTCGTCCATGAGTTCTTTTCTATATATTGGTCCACCGGATATTTTAAAGCGACATTACCAAGGGTCCCTATTGTTATCAAGCTCAAAAAATGTGTACCTACGTATTATAAATGTGCTCATCGATTTTCGATAACCCTATAGATTCAAAAATATTTCAGAGAAAACGCGTGCGAAAATGATCATGTATGTGATTTAGAAACTTTAGACTTCTTCATATCTTCTACTCGACAAAAACCTCTCTGAGAGTGTTTAATACGTATTTTAATTCATTACCTATGTGGAAAGATAGCTGAAATAAGATGATGATAAGTTTTTTGTTCTACTCTGTATTTAAGGGACGAAGGCTTGCGGAATAAGCACCTTGGAAAGTAATATTTTTACAATAAGGCGTTTATGAATATAATTTACAACAGAACACATTTTATGAGCTATTCTAATTTAGTGGAAATTTTATTCTTAAACTGTGCTTTGATTTTTGTATTGTTCAATTAAATGCCTGAAATCTCCTGACCACTGGTCGGACATGAATGCTTCACAGGTTCTGTGAATTATAAAACCACATTCCATACACCAGAAGGTTAATTTATTGAGAAAGTAGGTATTTAAGCTAAATCGGCTGTCGAAACATACGGTTCTCTCTTCACCGAGTCTGTTTGGTTGTGCCCGTAACTGTAGGGCTTTCTGCAGCGCCACTAATGAATAATTTTAAAAACGTGACCATCAATAGTTGAAAGTTAGATGGTGAGTATAACATTTTTCTTTGCCCAATTTACTGCAGACTTGTGACTTAAGAATACACAGTTTTTATTCTGTTTTACATTTATAAGCACAAAAGTAATTTAACCTTTATTAAACTCCACTTAACAGTTCAGTACAATGGGAGTCCATCACACAAAGCTTGCATAAGCATTTCAAGCAGTAAGGAATCCTAGCAAAGGCAAGTAACGTGTCGACAGGGTTGACATTTAGACAAAGAGTTTCCTTGGAAGATATGACTCCTTAAATAATTTGTGAATTCCCTGCGGTTATAAACAAACTTACGAAATTTTATACAGTATATAAACTGTATTTCAACAGCATGTTTTTGAAAGTTAAAGCAAACGGTAAAATGAAGCGTGACTACAATTTTAGGGCAGTTTGTCTGAAAGCGCGTTCTAGTCAAAATAATCAGTTGATTTAAGTAGAACAAAATATTGTTTTTAAAATAAACTGAATGATAAAATTCTGAAATCAGAACTAGCTTAACTGGAATTAAAATGGAAAAAAATTTTAACTTTATCCGCCGAAAAACGTCTTTTTTATTGATACTTCCCGAAATAGTACAAGCAACGGTAAACGCTTCAGTGTTTGGAATTCGCACGATGCAGCTGAAGTTTAGTCATTGCAAATGTTATGTATACAATCACTAGGATTTATAAATCTGTTTACAAAAAGAAGATTTCATTTACTCCAAATCATTAGTTTTACTGGCGTCGGCTTTTTATTACCCTATTTTTGGGTGAATATTGATATAAGTTATTACGTTTTTTAGATGCAGCGTTGAGTCTATGATTATTTTCTTCACAAAATCTATAAAAAATAGCGAGTCAGAGGATGGACGGTTGCAGACTTGTTTGCTCAGTAAATCATATCCTAATTTTATTTCCACGGATAAAAGATTTACCAAGACGGAAGCTTTCAACTATCAAACTCTCATAACTATGGAAAAAATCAGGCAAGAAGCAAACGAAACACCTGATTTCGCGTAGAGTTTTCAGCTAAATGAGCCAAAGATTACATGCCTGGCTCCTACAAAAATATTCAATCTACTACTGTTCATGACTCGAAAGGTGAACAACTATTTGGATCTCGGCGACGCTCCTTCTGGCTCCGCATGATAACACCCTGGTACGCCGAAGACTTCTTATTGCAGAACCTCCGCTTAAATCTACTTTTTGTCAACGGGAAAGTCATTCTGATTATTCACGCAGTCGATAGGCCTATTCGAAAGTTCGGCCGTCATAATCGAGACGATATCCACCGTAGTCTTCACAGAAGGGTAGTGCAGGGGCAGGCCGGTAAGGATTTAATATGCGGACCGGTCCAGTATTTTTGTTCTAAGAAAATAGGTATTTCTGTAATTTGGGTGGACTTAAGTTACCCAGCCTCCACTGTCCTGCAGTACCTCTCAGATCCCTCTTAATTGCTACCATTAGAATTGGCGGTCGGTGTATGTTTAGAAATTTGCATTAAGACTAAGTTTAGAGTTTGGCGTTAGGGTTAGGGGTAAGGGGAACAAAATAGTATTAGGGTTCGAGCTTGAGGTTAGTATTGAAGGTTAGAGGTTAGAGCTAGAGATTGAGATTAAAATAAGAGGTTAGTGTTATGCCCAGGGGTAAGGGTCTAGGTTAGACTTCATACGTAGGCTTGGGGTTAGGCTTTAGGTTAGCAGTGTTGTGAACTTTAATCATATCTTCGGTTGCGGCTCTCGCAAGCGTTGGATTTAAACATATATTATTCTTAGTTTCTCCTCCAATTTGATGAGTCATCATGTCTAGAATATTTTAGCATCAACTTTGGCTTTAATTTTTCTGCCCAGTTACTGCTCTTAAGTTTCAGAATTTTAAAGAACGTTTTATTTGTCTATTCACTTAGGGTAATTGCGTGAGTCTTTTTATCACAGAAAATGGTTATTTTTAGTTTTTGCTTACCCCCTCCCTCCACCATAAAACGCTTATTAACTCCATTCCCGTATTAAAAGTTTTTGCTGCCCATTTTATGAGTGGGGCTACAAACGTTGATCTTTGTTCTGTCGCCAAATGGGAAACGTTTCGTTTCAAACTCACTTTTAAACGTACAGTATCTGACTTCAGGAATTCCCCATTTCCCGTAGTCTCTCATAATATATGGTTTAATTTCAAAACGAATTAGACTAACCGTGTGTTTTGCATCTTAAGTGCAAGTAAGGCATGTATTTGGTTTAAAAGGCGGCTTACCTGATAGAAATGAACCTGATTTTCATATCGTTTGAGCAATCCCTGCAATTCCAAGTTAGGTTCTTGTTGATCAAGAATGACGATTTGCGTCACTACATCTTCCCGATCCTTGTGTAGAAAAGTCACTGAGAAAATTCTTGACGGTGTTGAAGGTAATGTGCCCACACAGAACCAGGTGCGGCTTTCCCAGACGTCGAACGTAAGTCCCGCCGTACTTGGTTCGCGAGTTCACGATATCCGCGATCTCGGGAATCGCGTTTGCGAAGACTGCCAGCGCTACCAGTATGAAGGCAATCATAAACGCCCTGCCCATTATAGTCTTACATGTAAAATCTCCATAGCCTACTGTCGCCACTGTGACAATACAGAGATACAGACAGTCGAAGTAGGAAAGATACTGGGGATTGTCAAAGTTCGGCGGGTCGCCTGAATTCTCCACCAGGTGAACAAATCCTGATGCAGAGAGGACAAGACCAGCAAAGAATGTGACTAGCTGGCAGAGGCGTATCGCGGTGCTGGATCTCAGAATATTGAGATACTGAAGCACGTCTTTAAAGGTGAGAACAGTTAGGCAACGTGCGAATCGTAAACCCAACCAACTTCGTCCGAGGAAGAGGGCGAGAAAGGAGGGTGGAATTGTGAGAATGTCAACTATAGAGAATAACTCAAACCAGAAGAAGAGATAATCGTCGGCAGTAATAAAGCGGGCCATGAAATGCATAAAAAAACAGATGTTGAATAATAAATCAAGTTGCTGAATGGTATTTTTCCAGAAGGGAAGACAGATCTCCAAACTCTTCCTGCTCTTTTCATAGCGCATCTTGTTTGCATCCAGGATGTAGAGGATAAAGGATCCGATATTTAGGATGAATAAGAAAATCAGTATAATTCGACCGCTGAGCCGTTGACCGGAGAGGTTAAACCCAATAAATTCCTTCACTTGGGAGAAAACATCTGGTGCGTCGTCTTGTTTCTTGGGTGCTGCGCGCAGTCTGCGCTTCTTGCGGGCATAACAACACCGCGTTTGGTAGCACCTGCGAGTTATACAAGCAAAAAAACGGATAAGCAGACAGGAAGTGGCACCCACACAGAAGACAGTGACACTGCTGAGGAGGAATAAGTACCAGTAGCGACCTTCACTGCAAAAAAATGGCACCGCATCTATTTTTCTGCCTATCAGGGGCGCTGTATTGTTGTTGACTAGATCCACTTTGCCGCGTTGCACTTAAAATATTTAATGCAGACCGAATAATATCCGTTATCGTTTTGACCTAGCAAGAAGGATGGGCTTGGTAGTTGTTTGACATACGGCAATCGCGCTTTCAAGACTGAACTAGATTTCAGAACGCATTTCATCCGAAGGACACCCTATGTACGCTTATTTAAGCCTTTTTGGAGGCGCGTTTATGTATAGCGAGGTGTTACAGTGGTTGGATCTCGCATCGGTGCACACACACACATATCCAGATTTCCCCTGACTATCATATTAGCCAATCGGACGTTTAGACGCCAAGTTGGCGCCGAGCAATTTGCCCAAAATATAAACGTCAAGGTCATTTTACTAGGCATTGGGTTTTTTCTAAATTCAGTTCAATTAACCCCCAACCACTGCGTAGAGGGGAAGAAGCAAGTTTAGAAAAATATGCATATAAGATGTAAGTATGTTTAAGGGTTTAAATGAAGCCTTCCTCTGATATATTAAATCCCGTTTATTCGGTTTGTCAAGTATTCGCCTTTCTCAGGAACATGAAATATGCCGTGGCAACACATTAGCCATTTTGGTAATTTTTCATTTCTTAAATACCCGGAGAAGTGTTTCCTTGTAAATCTACTTGTAAATTATTCACACTAGTACGGGAATGTGCACAATGCACATTCCGTACTCTTGTAACTCCATATTGGCTATTTAAAATTCGTGTTGTTCTTGTTTACGAGCAAAGCATTTCTGAGACACTTCATATAATTAGAGCGCACCAAAGCAATTGATATAAAATTTTAGCGACTTTTATATGTGAAAAAAGGACATCAAGGAAGGAGTTTGGGATTTTTAAAAGAATTCGAGAACTTAGTGTGTGAAAAGCTTTGTTAACTAGGGGTTTAAACACAAATAACACTTTCACGCTCCTGTGCGATGTTTTTCCTTCTGTTTCAGATCTTGTCTACATTCTTCGAAGCAGCTGAGAGTAAAATATGAATATGGTTGGAATCACTAACTTCCCAGCCTAGTGTTGGTAAATGCTAGTATATCCTGTGACCAAGCTGGATGTTAATCATTTTGTATGGACAAAATTTTGTTAGGACAAATCTAGGGTTAACACCCTCGGGTTTTATCGCCAGTTTCCCTTTTCGAGACGTAAGGAAGACCGTAAGCAACGTCATGCAGCGCGTATTTGTAAAAAACCGCGATTAATGTTGCAAGTGGGATACAAGCATGAAATTGCAAAACATTGTCGACTCGTTTCATAAACCTATGGTTATATTTGTACACTATTTCGACGTAGGGAAGTATACTGCAATACAGAAATTAATGAGCTTGCCGAATTTCTCTATTTGTTTGAATGCGAAGTTCTGTAATTTTCAAAGCTACGATTGCGAAAAATATGAGATTTTACAATATAATAGAGATGGTTTCTGATTTAAGGAGCCACGCCTACAACAAAAGGGCTTCTAAGACGGTTCCTTGCCATTCACGAATTCATCCAATGGGAAGGTCACAAATGATTCGCTACACCTCCTATTAAGGGGCGTCTTTAGCCTCCTATTAAGGGGCTTCTTTAGCCACTGTTGGAATAAATGACGAGTCTGCATCATAATACCAATTCGCTGTGACGGCAGCAATCCTGAGGAGAAAAATGAACCAAATTGGGCGATTTATTTGTGCAGCGTCCAACTAGTCGGAAGAACACACAAGCAGAGGCAAGAGCAAAGGAAAACGTTCGATGTCACCGGAGGTTCCATCCAAGCCACACGGACGAAATCGGAGACCCTGTCGTTGCACCTTACAGCTCATTTCGAGCCTCGGGTGCAGCAGTACCTAGGGGTGGGGTATGGCTGGCTTATGATGGCTAATAACCCAAAAATTGCCATTCCAGTCTCCCTTGTCTTTGTTAGTCATGTTATTCTGCCTATATGCCTAACCGCGGTGAGCCCCAAAATACAATGGGACGAATGAGTCCTGTAACCAATCGGCGAGTGCCTACTTACTACGATGTGTTGATGATCGGTAACAACCGGGAAACAGCTGTCTGCGTCTTGCCTATTATCAGGCCAGTATCAGGCTGGCGAGCGGACATAATGGGATCGATTGAGGTCCTAATAACATCATTAAGTGTCATGCACTTCTTTGACTTCTTATATATATATATATAAGTATTGGAAAGTAGGCATCCCAGTTAATTAAAGTTGAAGTTGAATACCTTCTATGGAAAAAGGAGCTTTATTGCGTAAATTTTCAACAGTGGTTCTCTGGGTCGTCGTCAGACGCATGTGGGTAGCAAAAAGGACAAAACAATTAACCTCATAACCACGCGAACAGTGATTTTAAAGTTAAAAATTTGTTGTTTCTTGTTACGCCTTATTACGGTCACCATCAGCTGACGTTCATAACTAAAGTGACAGGCAGTTGCCCATGAACGTCCTGAAATATTGTAAGCACTATAAATTGATAATGAAAAGTGTGTTAATGGACGTATGACGCTTTTGCTGTAAAGGTAGGTTATGTGCGATGGTCGCCGTTTTGAATATACAATCAACGTTTGTGGACAATATCCCAAATAAGACCCTGTAAGAGTGCACGCAAAGATCTAGTCAAGATTTTAAAAAAATTTATTATCTCCCTAAAGGACTGATGGAGATTAATCCTAAAGAATGATTTTAAGATCACTTAAAATAATTTAAGTTTTTTTTATGTAAATGGGATATTTATGGAATCTTCACAAAGAAACGGGTGATAATTGAGGAGGGTCTGACACTAGAGACTATTAAAATTAAATACAAAAACGACAATTATGCGCCTTAAGCTAAATATTTTAAAGTCAACTGAAATGTTGCCAAGGACTGGAATTAAAGAAGAAGAGACTTTATCGAATTTCTTCCTTTAAGATTTGGGAAAATATCCATTTATCACTGCACACTTTAAATAGCATATGTGGCGGTAAGTCGACAGTTATGTGCTGGCCTTCCAGTTAACGAAGCATATGGGGATTTACTAAAAGCATTATTGTATCACGGTACCTTGACTCCTTTCCATTAATCACCCAGTTAGGTCATTCTGAAACGTTTCAACTTTTTTTTTCTGTGTGACTTCAAAACGATGTCGTTGTACGACATTCCTTTGCAGTCATCATCATGTCATGCTACGTCTTCGTAAAAAAGAAAGCAGCTGCCTTTGCCTTCTCCAGACCATTGTAAGTCAGCGTTCAAGTCGAGTAATTTTGACGCATTTGCACCCTGCCGAAAATGACCACATGACGTGATCGCTCTGATTGCTGCACTTGTTAAAAATCCATGGAAGCTAGGCCCTGAACGGTAAAAATTTAAACCATGCGTGTCGTTCAGCCACAGATCCACCCGAGACTTACTGATCAGCCAGTGCGACCTTATTGAACTAGGCTTGTTTGAAACTAGCATGGCACAGGACAGAAAATTTGACCTGACGAGTAAACTTTAAATGACAATAATGGTGTCAATTAGAGAACCCTGAGGCAAGAACATCCATAAAAGTTTCTTCTTCTTTAATCCGACTCAACTGAAATTTGTCCAGCTGGCTAACATTCTTGCGTTAAATAATACTAATACACCCAGTTAGGCTCTTATCGAGTAACTTTTACATCACAGCGTGAAGAATATACGTTTACATCAGTAGCAGAATCGGTTTACTGCTTGGGTGTTTAACAGTTCCGTTTGAGATTTAAATCAATAGTTCTCGATACTGAGATGAATTCTGGAACTCGTGAACTCATATGCATTATCAAAATGGGCGAACAATTAGGGTTTGGCCACTTGTTTGAGCAGTTTCGAAGATAACGTGTCTGTTTTTTTACTGACGCTCCTGCTATTGCCACGAACCCTGCGCAGTTGTTCGAAATTATTTATTGATTTCTTTTTTAATGCTTTGATTACTTTCAGCTTAATCAGTGTGTTACTTAAGTCCTAGCAGCATAAGGCTTATATTGTTATTTCTGCCAAATACTTTATCTGCTTGGACAGTTATTTAAAATCAATATAATATCTGATGCTAAGGCATTTCTATGAAACCTGTTTGTCTACTGCAACAGCGATCAGCTGCGTCATAGTAGCCATCTTTTCTGTTTACTCTCTAAAGAGACTGTGAGAGGTTTGCTTATTTTCCATGGTAGTTAGACTGTAAAAAGCGTGTTTAGATAAACTTTGTTGGCAATGATCTAAAATGTAAGTTTACTGAGAAAATAGAACACAGAGACCCCTATTAAAATGGGAATAGTGGCAATCTTAATTTGTCAGAAAGAGAAATGAGTGAGTAAATAAACAGAGTCCGTGAAAGGGACTAAGAAGAACCGAATTTCTAGCAGACGATTCTTTTTTTACTCCTATGAGGTACGGAAAGTGTTGAGGGGTGGTAGCTTATGAGATGCAACACGCTGGTAGCACTAGATCACTTCATTTGTCTCATGCAGGTGGTGAATGCTCCTGTATCGGCCTTTACCTAGTACCCAACTCTCATATGTGACTTCTCAAGGCTGAACTCTTCCCGGCGACCATATCCCTGTAACACCCTCGACCGGTGGCCTAAACCAAGCAAGGGTATCCGGGGTTGTGTGTCCCCCACACCCGGTATTTTAATGTCCCCCCTTCCCTCCACCTCCCCCCATTTCAAAAGTCCTACGAAGAGGGCGAAATGCAATCCCGTAGGTTGCCCAGGCTAACTTGGGTCAATCTCTCACTAAAAACTAATCCTCGGCCCATACTGGAGTTCAGCAGCTGTCTGGGATGTCCAAGCAGTTATGATTAGGAACAGCACTTATGGCCTCTAGCGGAGGAAGAGGCTAGAAAGGGTACCCTAAACAAATGCTGGGTATCACGTCTTCTGCAGCAGACTGCGGCTCACAGGATTGCAAAATACGCGGTCAGAACCCTGAAATAAACAGAAACTATCCCCGATCCCATAACCACTTCCGCCATGCCATTCAGCCCAGGCTGCTCGGGTGAGTCCGCTCACCGTAGCCACATGCAATTTGCGTTCTCTGTCACACAATCCGAGGAACTAGCGACCGGAACGAAGCACGGCGCTAATTGCTTGAGAACTGGTGTTTTTCAATGTGGACATCGCTGCTCTCAGGGAGACATGATTCTCTGAACAGGGTCAGCTGAAGGAGGTGGGTACCGGCTACACCTTTCTCTGGAACGGCCCTCCAAAGCAGATCAACGCGAAGCTGATCTCTTCTTCGCTTTCCGGAATGACATCGCGGGACGAATGCCCTGCCTGTCACAGGGCATAAACGGGTGATCGTGGACCCTACGCCGGCCTTTACGAAGACCTACATTCGCTACTAGCGCCCACGCCTTCCCCCTCCACCCACAAATGACGAATTCTGATGAGACTAAGAGCAAATTCCTCGAGGATCTGGACAAATTTCTGGCATCTGTACCGAAAGCGAACAAACGGGTCGACCTTGGAGACTTCAACGCCCGCGTCGAGACAGACCACCCCGCCTTGTATGGAGGGCTGGGTCCCCATGGACTCGGCGGCTATAAAGATAACGGCCTCGCTCCTTTGCGCACCCGTGCCGGACACCATCACCTGCTGACCAAAAGACATCCCGGCCGTGCGACAGCTTTTCCGTGGGAAACGACAGGATCCGATGCAATCCTGCCGGATTTCTTAAAGCACGACTGGCCCCGGCCGATGGTGGAAATCAAAAAAATATTCCAGATGTGGCGCCAAGGACAAGTCCCTCAGGATTTCAAGGACGTGACCATCGTCCACCTCTACAAGCAGAAAGGGAACCGGCAATTGTGATAACCACAGACGCATCCCGCTGTTCAATATCGCCAGGAAGATCTTCGACCGTATCCTTCTTAATCGCCTGAACGGCCGCATAGATCAGGGACTTCTACTGGAAAGCCAGTGTGGCTTCCGAAACCCCAGCTGAACAACCGAAATGATGTTTGCCGCTCTCCAGCTGCACGAGCAGTAACAGGAGATGTGAACCCACCTCACACTAACTTTATGGATCTTACGAAAGCCTTTGAGACGCTAAATCAAAAAGGAATGTGGAAAATCATAAAGAATCTCGGTTGTCCTGCGCAGTTCACGCAACTTGTGCGTCAGCTCCCCGACGGGATGATGGCACGCGCTTCTGACAACGGGACGGTCTCCGAGACATTCACAGTGACCAACGGATTGATGCAGGACTGCGTCCTGGCTCCCACCATCTTCAGTCTCTTGTGCTCTGCCACACTGATGGACGCCTACCATGGTGAGTACCCTGGGATCCGCACCGCCTACAGAACTGACGGGAATCTTCTTTAAAGCCAGTGTATACAGGCCATAACCCATGTGTGTATGACTACAGTCCACGAACTGCTCTTCGGGGATGACTGCACCATCGTGACGAAAGAGGAAATGCAAAGGAGCCTGGAACTCTTTGCCTCTGGCTGCCCTTATTTCTGCCTACTAATTATCATGGACAAAACAGTGGTCATGCACCAAACGCCACCCTGCGTGGAATACAAGTATCCTCAAATTAACGTCAAGGCACCCAATTCAAACCTGTGAACAAATTTGCGTATTTAGGAAGAACGCTGTCACGCAACACGAGAATTAAAGAGGTTGCTAAACGGATCTCTAAAGCCAGCCAGGCCTTTGACCGGCTGAAGGCATCCATGTGGAATCGTTACGGCCTTCACCTGAAAATCAAACTGAAGATGTACAAGGCCGTCGTTTTGAAGACATTCGTGTACACAGTGGCAGCCTGCAGCGTGTATTCTGACGAAGCAAGAAAACTGAATCACTTCTATCTCATTTATCTCCGCCGAATACCGAGATTGAGATAGCAAGACAGGATCCCGGGGATGGAAGTCCTGAATTGGACTGGAATCCTCAGCATGCACACCATGCTGAGCCAGATGTGACTGCGATGGAGCGACCACCTGGTGAAAATTAACATGAAACGCGTACCCAAGCAAATTTTTATACGGAGATGCCACTACGGTTGCTCGCAGACAGGGAGGACAAAAAAAGACGCTAAAAGCACAATTTTAAGAACTCTCTGAAGCCATTGCAAATCAAACCAACAACCTGGCAGGACCTCGCCCAGGACCGCCTGGTCCGGAGAAGAGCAGGGAAGAATGATGGAGCAAGCTACGGAGATAACCGGGTCACCGCTGCTAAAGCCAAAAGGGCGGCACGCAAGTCACAAGCCCCCCAGATCCACACCGCCAATGCCCAAGCCATCACAACATGCCCACGCTACCAACGCACCTCCTGTGCGCGAATTTCAGGATGTCGTGGCGCCTTTGCTTATTTTTCGGAGAATATAGGTTACCGGAACCAAGTTGGAACTCTTTGGATAGGGAATTCGAGTCCTACTTATTTCTATTATCAGGCCTTGAACTCCGTGTAGTATTTGAAGATCTCTTGATGGCCATAGCTGAAACAGTGATCGCTAGAAAAGCTATCGTTAAAACACTGACGTTTAACTGGTTATTCGGGCATGTGAATTAATTTTTAAAGTTCTTAAAGACTTTGTAAACAACAAATAGAGACCAAGCTGGAGCAGGCCTTAACATGGTGATCTTACGATTGGCTGCTTACCTATCTTATTTCCAGTTATTTTTCTTATAGTCAGTTGCATTAGCTGTCAAATTGTTCTTCATCTTCCAATTTCTAAAAGAGTGGCCTGCTAAGTTAATATCAAATTTAGATGTTCCCAGTTGTCGGTAACCCTTTAACCATGTACGTCGACATATGTCTTGACGAAAAATGCCTACTTTTTTGTCTGTCAACTTTATGGGTTAAAACATCAGCAGACGAATGCATGGTCATTCTTCTTCACTTACAGCCAGTTTCTGCTCATCGCTTTATGCAGTCTGACTTAAGATAACCAATAAACTCCATATTATACTTCAAAAAAGACTTGTCGAACTGAGGTGCAGTTTGCAAACGTTCCTCTGACCATCAATACCAACACGATCCTTTTTGGTGTCTCGGCTACTTGTCATCGCCCTTCGTGTCCGCCTCAATGGCTTGCGCTGTGTCTCAGTGTCTTTATGAAAAATCCCACCCTGGTATTTCAGCTATACAAAAACTCCTCACGGAAAGGTGTGTTTTAACCTAGCATGAACAAAGACGTCAAAACTTGGACACCGACGTTTCTGAGTTGCCAACAGAACAGAGTGCGCTGCCACAAAATGTCTCTACCTGACACCTTCCCTGGACCTGACGCACAGTTCAGCCATGTACGTCTGGATGCTCTAGGACACTTGCCCATCCAATGGCTACATTAACCTATTCACCTGCCTCGATCGATACACCTGATGGGGTGAATCCATCTTTTGCCGAACATGCTGGTGGAGACAACCGTCAAGACTTTTTTCAGTCTTTGGATCGCTATTTTCGGTGCAACAACTCTTGTCTCTACCTTCCAGCCAACAACATCTCGCCAATGGCCACCTTCGTCACTTGTTGCCTCTGCCTGGACATTGGCTTAAGGCGTCTTTTCGTGCGGGTCTAGATCGTTGCTGATATGTCCTTTGCCATTCTTGGTGCAGACTTTCTTGCCACCTTCTATCTCATGGTTGACTGCCATCAGTCCCATTTACGCGACGTGACCACCAAACTGACCATACGGGTTATTCCTTCATCTGAGGTTTCCCGCCAAGTTGTCGTCCTAAACTCTGATCCAAATAGTTCCTTTCGGCAGCTTCTTATCAAATATCCCGGCCTCACACATTCAAAGTTCGGTGTATCCCTCCCGCACAACGTTTTTAATCACATACAAACTAATGGCTCTTCGGAGTTTTTTCAACCCCAGCATTTCGAGTCTGCAAATGTTGCTGCCAGCTATGCCGAGTTCAAACATAGGCTTCAGACGGACGTCATTTGTCAATCTGAAAGCCTGTGGGTCTCACCATTCCACTTGGTATCAAAGGCCGTCACGAGCGATTGGCAGTCCTGCGGTGACTCTCGGGCTTTGAACGTCCCCATTCCGGCCCGCCACCCTGTTCCACATCTTCTGGATTCTGCTGGTGCCCGTATTCGACATGTTTGCTTTTTCCTACATCGACCTGCTTTGAGCTTTAACTAAATCTTCATAACTTCGGAGGACGTTTCGAAGACGGTTGCAACTGGCAGCAATTTTCTCATCAATCTCCAACTCTTTCACCGCCGCACGCTCCTTTGCCCCATACTCCCGTTCCCCGTCTTTATCCCATATAATAGGCACCGTTTTCATTTTTCGGATTATTTGGCCACTCCTTTTCTTTAGGAATGAAGGCAGGAAAGTAAAATGAGACACACTTCATGGAACAAAGTATAGATCTGGGCGTAATACGCGACCGGGGGTAATAGGGGTTTGTTGGGTGAAGCTAAACGAGGGGAGAAAGTGCGTGGTAAAAGATTATAGTTAACAAAGCTTGTATGTTTGCAAAATTTATTTTAATAAGTTATTTTGAACTTGAAAACCACAACCGAAAATTTTAAAAAATCAGAAAACCAAAATACCAAACATTAAGGACAATTTTGCCATTGAAGGATACCGAAAAGGTGAGAGATCATGGAGACAAGGTGATCAATCATATCTAAGGGCTGTGAATGGCACAAATGCCTCAAAAAGACTAACCGAGCAAGTGCAACAAGAGAGTGGTTCAATCACTCAACAGTTGTTGAAATGGAACTAAACGACTTAGAATTGCATGAATGGGAAGCGAGCATATAGATAAGCATTTTATGAAAATGAATAGAGAAAAAAATAACGTACAACGAACAGTGCAGATGTGATTACATATGAAATTATGAAAATAATAACTTTCAAAAAATAATCACGATGACGTCAAGTAATTTTTTTGCAATCATTATAGAAACCTAATGGGCAAGCAGACCAGAGCGAAGGCTAAGCAACCACTTATGACTTTTGATTAAAAATTCCGTGTGGGGATGCAAGGCAATTAGCAGAAAAAGAATTTTTGTTACGCATACCGAGGACTGCAAAACGGACTTTCATTAAAATCTAAAATGTGGGGGTTGTGCAAGACGATTAGTCGAAGAAGGATGGTTTGCTTAAGTTACACACCTCTACTGTAATAGTATAAGTAGATAGTTATAAGTATTTTGCTGAGTAGGATACCATACGACGTTTGTGCCGAAATGAAATGAACAGTTCGCCGGCGTCGCGAAACGTGACCGAGCGGCACTGTAGGTGCTCGTTATCCCAGATGTCAAGGCTGCCACTCACTCATGTCGCCTTTGGCCCACTTACAACGTGCGCAAAGTGGTGCGTATGCGCGTGAATGAACCTCCGGCATGTGATGCCGTGACGCCAATCTATATTTCTATGTTCAGAAGAAGAGGATGCGGTCGCTGGAATAAGTTTACTGGCCTGATGTTTTTGTCTCCTTTTTGCTCTGCAGCACTTTAAAATCTCTTTGGGCGATGGTTCCAACCTACTTGGTGTCTACTTTGGGTAGATATTCGAGAGTGGGGCTGTCGCCCATGGCCATACCTGCCGCTTTGTAACCTATCCTGTGATTATCAGCACGACAGTGCGATAAGAAGCCTGGATCACCATTGGTGGTGCGGGTCCTGATCTTTCGACGCCACTCCTATCCATTTTTCAACTATCGTGCGCAAACCACGCGTGTGCGCCACGCCCAGATGGTCCATCTAGCCTTCCAGCTAAAACAATTGATCCCTGTTTCCTGTCTTCTTGACGGTATCTTGACGCTGGGATCAGATGAGGGTGTGGAAAATTTTGCACAATTCCGCTATTGCTATAAACGAATTCACAGGCAATTCCTGCGCACAACACGTAGTGCGGCACATGACAGACGGTCAAACTCACGTGATATCAAAGACCAGAAATAGCAAGGACTGTTACTAGTAAAGGGGTACGTGGCGTCTGAGTATGAAGATCGACAATGAGAAGTGTTGCAAATCAGAAGTCGAGGGGTCTAACTTCATACTCGAACAGCCCTTAATCTGACCACGAGGGTCCCAGAAGCTCAGAAGGCAACGGCAGTGAGTCTGTTTTTTATCAAGCCATGGACCAGCCGTTTGTGGTTGTTTGTATGAGTGGAAGGTGCGTGTGTGCCAGGAGTCAATCAGAGATCGGTTATTTTCAATTGGCGTCAAGCCGACGCCACTGCTGGGTGTTTCGTGGATCAAAGGTGATCTGGGCAAACGGTCATATAGACGACTAGTAAAGCAGCCTGCCGTGAGAGCATTGATTAAGAAGTTTATTAAGATGGGTAGGTTTCCTACCCACAGGAATCTACTTTAAATAGCTTCGTAAGTTTTAAGACATGAAAACATCAGCGCTTCTCAACAAGATGCATACGATGACTTTAGGGTCAGGAAGTAGGATCGGCTGATTATTTTCCCTAAATGAAAAAATGCAAGGTTTAAAATTTGTGCAGGAAGGCTTAACATTATCGTTGCCTGTTGTATTTCTCTATTCTTAGATTCGGCGCTTAGTTAAGCACTTCTAACTCTCGCATTTTTGTACTTACTACGTGTATCCTCAAATCGTTTTCTTAAATTTTACAAAACGAATTTTAGAGTAGCGAAAATTCCCATTGAAAAATTCAAAAGACCATTTGGCGAGCATACTTTAGCTTTCGATAAATTCTCATCAGGCCTTTACATTTATATGACTGTGTAACTAAGTCAAATATGCGGGTAAGTAGAACAAATTTTACGGTTGTCAGGTAGACATAAAAATGATTAAAACACCGTATCCATGGGCATTATTGCCAGTATTATAAATAATTCAGGCGTTTGCTAGCAAGGAGGATTCTTGAAAAGTCATTCCCATGGGTGCAACACGCGTCAGACTTCGTGGTACTTTCAGTGGACATACTTTCGAATAACTCCAACCTAATCTTGAGCATTGCACGATTATCCTCTGGTGCAGAATATCAGCGTTTAATTATGACGTTTTGATGGTCGTTACACACGATGTCCATCGTGTGCCCCACAGCAAGTTTGGCGCCAGGATGGTGATCTGCACACGAATTAGAGTTGTAGTAGGCTTTCGGTGCATCCATCTCCCTCTCTCATCCCTCACTCATCTGATATAGATTTTGAAACAGAGCCAAACAAACTGTAGATGTGATCGAACACTGTGACTGACAATGCCCAATAGGCCGTCAGTGCGTACCACACACGTCTTGTCTACCACGATGGACAAGGATTTCACAAAAATAAAATAAGGATAGCTCAAATACCAACTGGGTACGTATGCAGTAGAGACCATATTAAGAATGAGTCATTTCAGTCTGGCTCCTCGCCAGTAGAGTAGAACCTAGTTATTCCGTCAAGTGAAAGCCTTTCTACCTATAAATTTTGGCACACGCTCGTGATAATAGTGCGCAATCAGCTTTTTAGAGAGCAAGAAGATGGTCTTTAGTAACTATAAATACGATTTTTATTTTATTTTTAATCATAACATTTTAACACTTTTTTCCATTTCAGCAAATTGGCGATGTCACTGAGTTGCTTTCTCAAGTTATTTACCCTCGCAAACACTCTCCGTCTATCAAACGCTAGCACTCACATTCTAGTGTTTTATATAACTCAAAATTGTCAAAAATTGAATGGATATTGTTAATATTACGTAACAAATTGAACAAATTCTTACTAATTTTGAATGCACGTCGATATATTCTAAGGAACTAAGTCCTTCTTTGTGTAGCTCCGCGCTCTACGTTGCAAAGGCCATGTTAACATAGTCGAGCCTATTTCGTTTTCACTGAAATGAAGCGAGTATATTCGTCGGCTCCAGTAGAAAGGGAATTCACTAATCAGCGAAGATCCAGTTAAATACCCAACAATTTATGTAAAATTTGATCAATAATAACTACAACAATTAATAAAAGGAACATGTAGGCCAGAGCCAAACAATTTTGTAAGACAGCAAGTTACAAACACATCATGCCTTATATTGTTGAATGTGTAAGTTATACGCTTTATTTTTCATTGAGAGTGCAGGACTGTAATTACTTGTCTCAGACTGATTTTATTCGGGCACGGAATTCTTCATTCGTATTTCGGAAAGATTTGCATGAAGGTTTTAAATGTTTATTTGACTGTATCGTAACTTATCCTTTCCTAGGAATGGTATGGTTTGAGAAAATGGCCGAGTTCAGTTCAGTTCAGTTCAGATTTATTAATGATGAGGTTGGCAAACGACTTTAAACTCCCTTTTGGTTACAAAAACATAACAAAGTAAAATCTCCAATACATATAGAACCTGGGGCAAAGGGTTGTTTTCACGTCACTCATTAGTGCATTTGATGAATTAACAATAAAATATTATTACTGAGAAATAGGAAGTAAAGTGTTTTATGACGTCATAGTTTGAGGGTTGGGAGTAAAATGAGAAAAAATGTGTTGCTTTCTGATGCCGCGGTGGTACAGTGTGCGACCTAACTCATGAAAAGAGCAAAAATTTTCAAATAATTGTTAATAAGCCGCAAATCGACATCAACTCATGTATGAAATTTTAAAATATGAATGAATAAACTTGTGCGAAATTAAAACTTAAAGAAAGTAGTTAAATTAAGATTATTTCATTTAAAATATCAAATTTTTAAAAAGGTGGCATATTGTAAAATCGTGCTAAATTGGTGCACGTATGGCTGTACTGGTCGACCTTACTCTTAAAATTGTCAACAAATGGGCACATGATGATGTCCGCTGGCAGAGCCATTCAGGCCTTAATCACTATGTTTGGAGAAGAAAAACCTTCTTGCATCGAGTTTTGCCCCACTTACACGTATTTTTGGAGGATATCATGTCAAACTACAGGTAATGGCCAGTTCAAAGAAGTCGCTGGATGCAAGGCAACAATCCCGACCCCGCAGCAAGCAATACGTTTCTTTTAGGCTGTCGCATATCGTCTGTGCTCCAAGGGAAAACGATCGAGATTTCATAACCGTACATCGATTTCCCAATCTGGATCTGTTTCCTTTACACTACAAGTAGATACACGGTGACCAAAGACGATTTACTACCAGTTACACGTATGTTTTACATTTCCGCACGGATTTTGTTTTGGATCATTTATTTATTCACACTTGGCTTTGAGATCTAGAAAAACAATCAAACGATGGTCTGTGTGCTTGAGCTTCATCAAAATATACGATTAACTTTATTTGTTTTAAATGCCCACTACAAATTACAAAGCCAATGAATGAGGGGACTTGAGAGCGCTGAAGGCGAAAACTTGGTTTTTCGCTGAGTTGATGGAATCTCTCCGTAAGAGCAGTTCCCGTTTGCCAAATGTCTTTGATGGCTCTGAAATCGGTGTAATTCGTGAGGTTACAAATGCCCTTATCGGAGCTCGTGTAATGCAACGGGAGCAAAGGGGAACAATAAAATATGTGGGAACTCTAGCCAATTCGCCAGCCGTTTGGATTGGTGTAGACTGGGACAGTCCCGACCGGGGACGCCACAATGGCTCATATAAGGGTGTGAAATACTTCGATGCACATGGACCAACTTCGGCATCTTTTGTCAAGTGCGTCAACCTCTCTGGATACTGCTTCCTCTGTCATTTTTCACAGAGCCGCTTGTTTGATATGTTCATATCGGGGACGCGTATGGTCCTTGTTTTGCGCCTCGGGTTCTAGATAAAACATTTATTCGCAGTTTTCGTGGTCACTGTATTTGTGTCTTACCACTTAGACATTGGATTTTATCCTCAAAGATAAATTGAGTCTGATAAAACAGCAAACAATTGCTCATGCATTTGAGATTTGTTCTTCATACTTTCCCTTCGTACAGTGCTGCGATCAATTTCCAAAGTGCCAGCGGATCACCTGGTAAGTTGTCTCGTCCAACCATAAAATGATTCATAGGATTTTATGCTTCCAGCGTCCGCACTCGCCTAGCATCGTTAATATATTTTTAATACGCAGGTCCCATAACCACTGTTTAGCGTTATTGTTTCTCAAGTAACGTCAGCCGTGGCCCTTCTGAGGCGTACGCTTATGTTATACCGACTACATATGCCGTAGGGAAGTCAATACGTGACTATCCCGTGCCCTAGCGTGGAGGGCTTGTGCCTCTAAATAATAGCTTGGGAAGCAACTCACGTAACCCTTATTTTTAAGGATATAAATGCCGTGATCGACGTATGCAAACCAAAATCCAGTTAATGAGCTATCTTCTTAAAATTGCAAGGTATTTTCCGCTTCTTGTTACATTTCGTTGTGTTCCTAGTTGGACTACAGTCTTCAGGCGATCTTTCTGTCTCCACAGACGCTCTGCTTTGTGTTTGTGGTGGCCCTAGTAGTGGCTTACCTTTGAACTCCACAAAAATCAGGTTAAGTATCATTTTGTAAGAGAAGACGGAAGGCTCCAGACTAATAGTTTACTGTGTACAAAACTCAGAGTTGCCTTCTCGGGTGATAGTGGCCACTGGCGAGGCCAGGGTGTGCGGTGACGTCGTTAAGTCATGCCTGAGAGGATTAGACTGGTTTCAACTGCTGTTGAAGGTTTGTAAGAGAAAAACTGATTGTCTTATGTCCAACTAATGTGTCGAATTACCTTACCAGAGGGATAGTTTCTAATGGGCTGCCTTGTGCCGACCAACGAAAAGCATTTTGAACAACTTGTTCATGGACGAAAAAAGGCAGATAATCTTGATGAAGCGGGTCGTTTAACAAGTGCACCAGATATCGCAGTGATGGCTGTTGGTTGTCAGTAGTAAAATCCCCTTGCATGTTTCCGCCTGTTTGGGGGTACGGTTCATTTAATTCCTGTAGTGAATTTGGTCTTTACCGCCAGGCCATTACATCTATCCAAAATCTACGGCCAGCTCTAAAGTTTATTTTGGAAACACATATTAAAAACCGTCCGCCGCTAGGTACCGAAAATACTATAAAGGCAATCACTCCCCAACGTTCCCCGACCAGTTTCCCTGGAATTTCTAACTCTTCTAGGAAAAATATGAGCCTCGAATTTCAAGAATGCCGAACGGGACTTTGAGGCGGATTTATTCGCAGTGCAGGGAAGCGTAGTACCTTTTCGGCAGGCATTGTGGTGCTACTGAATATTTAAAAATCCCTTTGTAAAATGTTTCCATAAAAGCCGCAGAACACCTTGAACTCAATATGTTGTAGTCTGACATTACCTACTTTTGTGGAACATAAATAACTTTTCCTGATTTTCATAAAAACATATTTACTCGACGGTTGGCAGCTTTTTCACAATAGTTTAGTTTTGCAAGTGTACCAAAACACTTTCAACATCCGAAGGCTACTTCTACAACTGAAGAATACGTGCTTGAAATATGCCTTCCGCGCCCTCCTGCGTTGTTTCATGAGTTCAAACGAAACATTCGTCCCTGAAAAGAGCTTTTTTGGAACTGGGTAGAATATACCAAGAGTCGCTAAACAAAACAGCTAAGCAACTATTGTTCCTGTCACTTTTGGTTACACCCCTCTGCGCCTGGCAGTACAAGAATTTGGAAATTGGGCAAATAGGGCTCAGGCCCTGCTGTCAAGCTCGGAGAAAAGTTACAGCAGCCTTATGAGACGCAAATTCTGCAATACTTTATTTTTCAAACCGTTTCCTGTTTTATGTTATATTATACCACACTGCGTTCTAACTGTAAGCTGCCCTTTGTCCATCGAATTCTGTAGGTGGCTAGTT
This sequence comes from Schistocephalus solidus, assembly GCA_017591395.1. Lineage (NCBI taxonomy): Eukaryota > Metazoa > Platyhelminthes > Cestoda > Diphyllobothriidea > Diphyllobothriidae > Schistocephalus > Schistocephalus solidus. The sequence continues at coordinate 68,060 of WEDG01011697.1, forward strand.
ATATCGGAAGGAAGTACCTTAGGACGGATGCGAATAAGTTAGCTGTAGAAAGTAGTGTTTAAATCCTGGACTATTTCGGTACGTGCATTTGTCTGTAGAAGCTTTCGAAAAACTGTTTAGATCGTCATGACTGCCTCATCATATTAGTTGTTTCCTTGAACTCCATTTAATGGTGCCAGAAGACTGGATCCTTACCTACGTGACTCCTCTATCATTACTCTGTTTTATTCCATCTTTACATTATGAAGTCCGTGTGTGTGCTTATCTTATGCTCTTGTTAGTTCGTGAATCAACTATGGAGCGTGGCGCAAGCTACTTTGTAACTTACTGAGTGTTTTTGTTCGTTTTCGGAGTACTGATGACCACCTAATACTTCCCGACTCTACCTGGATTCTGAGCTTCTTTTGTTCAAAACACGGAATTTTTATCCGTATGGCAAAGCCGACTGGACAGTGACGTTACGAGCTTTGCTGTCACGGCTAGTGGCTGATCTGATTATTTTCAGAATTTGGTTTCTTTCACTTGACATGCCATGTTAGAGCTTCGCGCAGAGTCAAGAAAGGTGTAAAATCCCGCCGCACTGCACTGCCCTTTTATCCTCCCTCTTGTATGTGTTATTCGAATTCTTCCAAAATTTTATGGTTTCCAACATTAATGCCTTACGTCTCCCTTCTAATATTGTGATGGATTCTTTCAAAATCCATTTATTTTAGGCCGGATAAACTTACGCTAGGAACTAGTCTGGAAGAGGCCCTTGTCACCCGTTATGTTCTGTGCGCCGAATGTCAGATTCTCACACGAAATTCCGCCCTTCTCCAGCCGGGTGGCGATCCTTCGACTGGAGTGCGATTGGAAATTGGCGAGAATGCCGGACATCTGCGTGCCACCCTTACCAGCACCAACACTTCTGCGGACGCAGAGTACACAGACGATCATACAGGTGACCGCGTTGTTGCCCCATTGACAGTGGAGCTCTTCACAAGCAACCCATGCGACCACAGGCACCATGAGAAATGTGGGGCGGCTGGTGCTGAATCTGCTTTGCGCAGGCTTAGGACCGGTTCAGTGCCGGGCATACCCGTCTTCAGATGCCTCCGCGATGGTGAAACCGAGGGTGAAAATCCCGTACTCTGGCCTTCTACAGGCGGCAGGCTGTCTTTCTATCTGCCTAATTTGGTTGAGCTTGACCTGTCCTACAGCCTCTTGTCAAAGTGGACTGAACTCGCCAGGGTTAGTCATTGTGTTTTCTATTGCGTGTCTGTTCAGATATATTTTACTGTCGCAGTATTTCGTGCAGGAAAACTTCTATTAGGCCACCTCAAGTGTTTTTTATTTACTATATTCAGAACTTATGCCTACAATCTCTAAGCCAGTGTCTGCAGTACTTGCTATAACAGTGGACGCCGAACAAGCCTACCCAGTCCTTTATTTCTAAGTGTACACTAAAACATGGTTTAGAGAATTTGCTGACACTTTCAGGAGCTGATATAATTGTTCCATCGAGTTGCGGTCAGCACCCAATACTTGAATATATCAAAATTCAGCCAGCATTCAAGCTCTTAATCTCATGCATTTACAATGCAGCTTCATGTCAATAGATTGCCCTATTGCTTTGTTTGCACTGGATGCAGTTCCGGTCAAGCATTCTTTAGTCGCTCTCGAAGATATCGCGAATTTTATTTTTCAACGTGATGATCTGTCTCAACAGATCCAGAGAGCCCAACACTTCTTCAGTGACGGAGACGCATTAATAGAATGGCCTCCGTGCTTCGGTTGTCTGTCGCGAGCTAGGTTTGATTTGACTTATCGCCACGTTTATTTAGTCTTCCATGTGCATTGTTCGGATTGGCCCGATGGATGCGCGGCACGCGATGGTCATGTCGCGTCGGATTCATAGCCATCGATTCGAGAGATGATGTCATCCGTACTCTACTCTGCATAAACTTAGCTCCCTTCCGAGCACCCAATCGATGGCCTAGTTAAGTAAAGTGCAACGTTTCAAAACTCCGAATCGAATATTGAACGATGGGAGGGGCCATTTTTGCTGGTCCTCACAGAGCTGGGAAGAAACAGTTTGCTGTCTTGGTAACGTAGGTTTTGTTGAAATACAGTCAGGCTCCGTTGTCTATCAGAGTTATTTGCGATCATTATGACAAAACTCCTGCTGGTCTTAACGGTACCATAATTGGAAGTCACCTCTCGAACATATAATGCCTTTAGGGTTGTTTCCTTCGATTCATAATTGAGAGGTTGACACCAACTGTTAATGTAACATGCATACCCCTTCAACGTGGTTACGATTTTAAAGGACCCCATAGTTGCCCTTTTTTATAGATGTAATAAATAATTTGCACTGTTCCTTTTGTGTCCCGTAAATGTTTCTTACACTCAATCAGTGTCCGGAAGAGTTTTTCCTAGTGTACTCATATAAATCAGGCCAACTGAACACGAGAAAAGTAATGGCTCTCCACAATTTGCTCTCAGAAGCAATTTCTTTTTTGTTACATAATTACTATAAAACTGTAGATAATTAGCTGGAAGAGGATTCTCTATCATATATTTTAAACCGTCAAATTATAGTCTATACCTAACATGGGAGCACCGTCAGAATAAACGATTTAAATTTCACGAACCTGTTAAAATACTGTTTTTACCGCATTCATCGGGCTCTAACGGACTGGGCTAAAACCTACTGACTCGCGAGACACTGATCACTGAACAGCTTTCGTGCTCCTGTTCATTGGTAGCCTGGAAGATTATTGCGCCTGTTTTGGATTTGCGCGCTTATCTAGTCTTTAATTCCCCACTGCCTACTTTGTATCGCTTCTGCAGATTTGTCGTCAACTGCCAACCCTGCGAATGCTGAACGTCAGTGGGAACCATATGCGCTTACCTCCAACAGCAAATGACAACATTGAATCCCTCCTCGACTCTGACCGGCGCCTGCAGTTCGACGTAGACACTGATCCCAGTCAAGCTGAAGACCTCTGTTCTACCTCGTTTACAACCCTGCATCATCTGGCTGCCGTACGAATGTCGAATATGTCTTGGGCCGTTCTTAAGCGCATTATGTCTTGGATGCCCTCCATAAAGGAAATTTGTGTGGCCTACAATCCCGTATGTCGTTAGGGGCTACTCTTGCTCCACTGCCTTCAAATGCTTTCAATTATTTTGGTTTCTTTATTAGCTTGTTCACTGGTCTACTTCATTATCAGTAATTCACCCTTGTCGTGCACCGTAGTATTCGTGTATAGTTTTTGCCTCAAGTTTCCGTTGTGTTTATTCCGTCTATTGGCACTTGTGTTCTTTCCAAGAAGGTAGTAGCAGGAGCATCCTGCTCCAGATCCATTTCCTCTCAAATTCAGCCACGACACTCTTGAAGCACTGAGAAGGTCGAAGGTGGCCAGCGTCCGTTTTTCGACTATTAATCACCAGACTCACACTAACGTGTCATGGTTGGGCAGCGTAAATTGAGAAAACAACCATTGAAGGAAGAGTTATGTGCAAAAGAGGGTTGAGGGTGCCTAGGCATTTTAATGGCCCAACTAACCGAGTTGAGGAAATGTGCTGTCCGCACATACTGGGGAACGAAATCGCTTTTATACAAAACACTGCGAGGAAGGGGTTTTCGTTCAAACGTTTATCACTAGGTTTATGGAAGAAAGATTCGTGGAAAGTCGGCTTCCTGTCATCCTGAAAGAAGGAACTATTCTTCATATTGCCGTTGCGAGCAGATCCGGCCCACGGACTCCTACAGCGACTCCTAAACCCTGCTATTGCACGAATATATCCGGCGGCCGAGATAGGATGACTTTTCTCAAGCACTCTTGTCTCTTTGACGGTAAATATAGGCTGTCCTTTTAGACCTCTTAAGTGTACATTTACACCTTCACTTGTTCCTGTGCAACAGGTTATGTTGGTCGGACGGCCAGGCGCCTATCCAAGCGGTCGCGAAGGCGTCACCTTACTTATTTAACTCGGCGTATGGAAAAGTTCATCTCGAGTACAATCTTAGCTCACCTTGCATACAGTGTCCATTGGATAGGCGTCAGCTAAGCAGTTCGACGAGAGTGGATTCTTGTGGTGACAGTGGTGGTGGTCGCTATATGTTTAGTCAACTCAGTCTTATGCTCACAGGTGTTCAAGCTCTCCAGCTACCCTGGTCCAAGCTGATCCAACGTACCCTTTCCCTCTTCTTACCGCGTCGCGATGCAGCGACGAGGCAGATCTCACTGATAACCTCCCTTTGACCTCCGTTTGAACTAAGCTATAATTCTTCTCCCTGTTTCGACGTGCCCAAATGTCCTCTCCTCTTTCCGCCATCCACCAGCCTTGTGCGTCGGTTGTTTTTCACCTTTTGCTGCCCTATAGTCTGTAGGCTTCAATATGAATAATCAAAAACGTACGTTCGCCGACCTTGCATTTCTCCCAACTGGTTTTCGCCTTGTTTAAATTGCGCCAAATTGACAGTTAGGCATGAATGGCATGAAGACTAGTAACCTCCGGCAATGGACCCAGGTTGATGTTTAACCCCAAGATTACCCTCGGGTTGCATTAGGCTTGAGCAATTCCTCACCGTAATGTTGACTCACTGCCCCCGATCTTAGCCTTCGATATCGTTTTCATCCATTAAGCTGGGCGATTTTCCCTCAGTCGAGACCCCTGATGGCCAGTCGATTGCCGAAACATTCTCTGGTCTGGAAACCCTCGATCTGACGTCAACCGAACTCACCAGATTTCGATCGTGTGCTTGAGGTGGTCGGCTCCGCGCCTCATCTAACAAGTCTTCTTTTGAACGGAAATAAGATCCGCACTCTGCGACTGCCCACGACTTCTCCGCCAATGTTAAGGGCACTTAACCAAATCGGTCTGCGTGACAACCTCCTCGAGGATTGGGAATCTTTGAATGAATTAGCTCGTCTTCCTGTCCTCACTACTCTTATTCTTCGGCAAAATCCTATCCTTCTTAACTGCAATCCGTAAGTCCTCTTTCATTCCGTTTTTGTCAATTGGCTGACAACCTTTACGAGACGCAGCTCTGGCCTTTGAGCTTCTTTTGTATTCGAGAGGTTGATACCCCTAATATTTTGCTAAATATGGTGTCCCCTTGTTTGATATTGCATACCCTTTAGTCTCGTTTCTTGCATGTCCACAAGTGACGGGTAATGGAACGACCTAGCGTGAGAGCAGGTCAAGTACCATATGAATTACGTGCAAGTAGGGGGTCACTGCAAACCTCTCTGTCGTCTCAGTGTATGTGACATTATCAGCTGCACGAGTTCTTTGAAAGACTTCTCCGCCGTGATCTGCCGTTATTCGCGGGAGACCGGAATGGTCGGATTGGACTCGGCGAACATTCAGCCACCTTATTGGCCGATTTTGACTTGGTTCGCAATGGTGGAGGAATGCCGAACTTTGCTAACCAGAATCAACTTTTTTTCACTGGTAGGTGCTTTTGCTATCGCTGCAAACATCTGCGAGCCTGGTATCAAAACGCTAGTGGTCTGGCCAGTTAGACTGACAACAATCTAGTCAGTTTAAGTTTTTGTAGAAGTGTGTACAATAGCAGGTCTTCGTGTGCTGTCAAAATTGGCAGTCTATGGGTCACACTATATTATAGTCTGCTTTTGCCTGTACCTCTTTACCTGTCACCCGCGCCCAAAATGTTTCGTGCAAGGCGCCTTGTTGTTGCAAACTTATGGCAATCCAAATCCGCGAGGATTCTAAGCGCAAAACTCCGATTATGATCAGCAGCCTGAGTCGACGTAGAAAGCACTAACACAAGGTGATCTTCGAAGTTTCTAGTCTGCGTGACATCTGAGCGAATTATTGTGCATATTATTGTATGTACTCAGTGGCGTCTCAATTATTGGATCAGTTCAGAAACTTTATGGATCTCTGCCCAGACAATTTTAACTTTATAAGCAGAATAGTATTTCTGATCAAGACAAGGGACTGAAATGTCCATTCCTGGCTTATTAGCCGTCATCAGCCAGTAATGTGCCACTCTATGTATTGTACCACCTGCCTACAATACATTGGCCGCTGGGCGGCTACTGGCGGGGCTCGAAAGTGGGCCGTAAGACACAACGGGTTGGGTGCATTCTGCAACGCGTTTGGCGAGTACCCCACAGCTTTCAGGTTAAGACAGCCAACCCAAGGAGGTAGGATCGCAAAGATTATCGGGTCATGGTGGAAACCTCAACGAAGCAAACCTTGAGCATGGCCGACATTCAACACCCCTTCGACGTATTTGCAACATCATTGTTAGTCCCTAGCGCTGATTCGCTCCCTTCGTAATGTGAATGGTCAAATTATTGCTGAGAATTCAGCTACGGACAATCGAGAGGGTGATCGCTTCAAGCGCATTCTCCACTTTAGCATACTGAGAACCCAGAGTAACTGTCAATATTAACTGCCTCGCAACAGTAGGCCATTTCTCCTCCTTGGGTGATACCAACTCACGAACCATAAAAAAAAGACACGGGAATAGGAACCCCTTTATTGGGGGGCCTTGCGCTTATTTCCAGGGAGACTATTGGACGGTTGAAGTAGGGTTAAGAGGAAGATTTGGGTTACCGTTTGTGTTTTGGTTACGGCAAGGATACAACATGGGTTCGTCAGCAAGGAACCCGTCAGCAGTATAAAGTTTGCCCTTCCCTAGGCTTCTCGTGTAGATCGGACTATCAGAGTCACCAGCGGACCATGGACTTTAGAGGGTTTCAGAATAAGCTTAGACAAAAATAAGGATCTTCTCATCTGCTCTACATGAAACGTTGCCTGAAACAAGTAGACTTGGTCACCATGTTGATGCGGCGTGGCATGTGCTCACCAATCCTTATCTTTCTATCATTCGTACGACGCAGAAGGACGCGCGGTTGAGTTTATGCTTGCAGTGGAGTCTGACTGGCAATTTGCACACAGACGCCTAATCTCTGAACAAAGCGAATTTCGTGGCCGTACATTAGGCTAGAGTTTTGGCCTGTGGAAGAACGAGGGACAGACCGGCAGGCAGAAGGCACTGGGGGTTATTCTGCAAAATTCATGCACTCGATCTGCAGTTGTCCCCCGTATGTCGTGATCTTGAGCGGTTAAATACGGTCGAGAAACTCATGCAATCCTGCAATGAGTCGATCTTCAGGTTGGCTATTGTGATCGGAATGATATCGCTCGGTTACTCCGCGGAAGCAAACCAACTCGCTGCGTATCGCTCTAGCAACCGTGGCGGGGCTGGGAAGGGAGTTTCTTTAGGTCTATACCGATTAGTTAATTCTGATAACCTGAGTGAAATGGCTGTAAGGATAAAGTGTTTCCCATCGGCAGGGGATGGGGCTATTTTCCACGTGCTATCATCCCATTTGAACAGGAAAAGTGCTGCCTCAGTGCATGATTGGCCGGCGTTTCCAAAGTCACAACGTGATTGCGACAGCATTCAATAGATAGCGTCATGCGATAGTACAAGATAAAATGGGCAAGCGGAGCACTTTGGAGATACAGCACTTCTTTATGCCGGTGCGATTGATTTCAAGCCGACCATAGCAAACGAAGTTCCTAGCTTGAACACTTCATTTCGGAGCTGGACAGTTCCCACGAGTGGCTCAAGCCAGGGTTGGAGATGCATTGATCAGCCCTTCGTGGGAACCGTGTGTACTGCACTGTTATCAGCGCCCATTGTCGCATTTTTTTAATTTCCCCTTTTAATGTTAACTCTGCTCATCATGATTTCTTGTAGTCGCTCGTAGACCACTCCGGCGTCACAGTAGGTGCCCTACAATTCTTGAATACGCTGATTGTGCCTCGGTTCTTGCGAGTTCCTTTGCCCAAATGGCGTGGTAGGTGCAAATACACCGGAAGTAGGTCTGACAATAAATTCTTCCAAGGCACAGGTAATTATTTCGAGCTTTACAGGACAAAAATACCTGCGCATTCACAGCAATGCTGCAGCTCGCAGGTTTATTGGCAGCTTCTGCTTGGACAAACTTAAAAAAAGTATTAATTACTGTATTGTTGCTTCATCCTTCTTAATGAACTTGATTCCTTCTTTCTTCTCATGTAGCGAGACGGCTCGCCAAGAAATCATAGCACGATTACCAAAACTCAAGTCCCTAAACTTCCTCGAGGTGGCCGCTGATGAAAGGAGGGGTGCTGAACTTGACTATCTTAAGCGATATTCCAAAACTTGGAAAGAAGCTCAAGATAGCGTGGATACCAAAGCAATGTTTGCCAAGCAACATCCAACCTTCCTTCAGATCTGCGAAAAATATGGTCCCCCTGATGCCAGTGATGGAAAGGTTAGCGGTAATTTTTGTCTCTGTAAAATGACTGTAAAAGTTTGCAAAACCTTGCTTTTAATGCGTGACCGATAGTTACTAGTGCGTGTGGATTCATTTATCAGGTACGTTGACGTAGCTACCAAATAGGCTTCTGCTTCGGGGGCTGACCTCGGCTCCCGGTGCATTTGTGTTCCAGACCGTCGTAATGAAGGATTTCCGCTAACGTCAAATATTATAGGTGACTGAAGATAACTTAGCCCAATGGATACCGTGCTGACGCGTCTCTGCCGTTTGTTCACAGTTTATAACCCAAACATCCCACTTTAGCTACGCCGCTGCTTTTGGACTGGCAATGTGATTTTAGATAAATTGAGAATTTAGCTGAAGACTCTCGCTACAGCGCAGTCTGCCGCACATTTCCTGCAAAGACTCGATCGTCATTGTGGCTCTAAACGGTACCATTTGGCCTCGTCTCTCTGTTCACTTGTACCCCTAAAGAATTAACCAAGATAGACAGTACTGACCTTTACGGTAAAAAATTCGGTAAAACACTGAATGGGTAGTTCACGTCTGTTGGCCGAGTGTGTAAATAAAATCGAATATCCCCAATAGGGCTCTAAACCTCCGGTTACGCTGCGACAGCCACCGCACGAAATCTCAGGACTCATGTCTCCCCGACCCCGTATTCGGAATGTGCTGTCTAAATGAGACTGGGATGTGAAGGAAAGCCTCACAAGCAGACCTAAGTAAATTCTTCTGCACATTCAACTTGAAATAGAGATAGGAAAACGGATAAATCCGTTTCTTTGACTTTCTAATGTCAACGTAAGAAGATGTAGTTCCTTACTTTTCAGAAACATACGAACTTTTCGAAAAATCATTCATGATGACAAAATTGACCGCTTACTAGACACTGCAGCACAGTATTAGAAGCGGAGCGAGAATACTAATGGCCATGGCAAATCTTCCTGCCTAACAGGTTGCTCCAAAACTTTATAGCCAACTATGTATGCCGAAGCCACGCAAACACCGGGGATGAATCGATTGTAAGGCCTGAGATCTCCTCTGCCTTACGCTGTGCGCGGTAGGCCTACAAAGGTAAAATAAGGCCGGTGGACGTTAGAGGCGGGCCGACCCGAGGTACCGCTCTGTCACCTACTCCTCTCCGAAGATCGTCCCCTTGCTTGAAATTTTACCAACATTCATTATCGTTAATTGTCGTCGTTGTACCTAAATTATTTCGTCATAACGGACAAGCGATTGTGCTCACTAACGAACAAAGCCGAGCGTTCACCGAGGTCGAAGGACGTGCCTTTTTTGCACCCAGAGTTTTGAAACGATGCGAGGGTACTGGGTCGTGTCGAGAGCAAACAGTCCAGAGAATATCTAGGCTTGACGATTTGACAAAGACTCAATTAACTGTCAGCCATCGATGCCCCCTGACACCATCTTGGCAAGAACAAAGACCTAATGAGGTCCATCACAAGGCTCTCTCTTAATTATCTCAGACGTAATTTTGGCCCCTATTTCGGCTGTTATTTTATTTGCGAGGATGCGCTTAAGTAATATTGTGAAACATCATGTGGATGCACCATTTCCCCTCGGCTTTGTAATAAATAAACAAGTCTCATGAGCATGCTTAATTGAAGTTTCCTTTCTAGAATTGGTTTTGAGAATAGTCAACTTGATGTGTGCTATTTTTCATCTGCTGAAGTTGCATCGCATTGTACACCGTATGCGAATTATGCATTTTTACGATGGTCGATGGGCTCTAGCGTGAACCGCAAGGCAAAACTGGACGAGTGAGTCCCCTAAATTATCGGTGAGCACCCGTCTACCATTGTTCATGTTCTTGATCAAAACTGGCAAGACAACGTGCATGTAACGCAGTTGTTTAGAGCTTTGGACTTCTGACCAGTGGATCGGGGGTTCGAGCCTTAGGTGTCGCAACATCTGGGGTTGCGTATAGCTGGCTGATGATGGCTGATAAGCCAGAAATGGCCATTTCAGTCTCTCTTGTCTTTGTCGGTAACGTCATTCTGTTGGTTTGTTTCATTTCCGAGGAAATTAGTGTGCGAACTTCGATTAATCATTCGGCACAAACATTTACAGGCTCGGACCAAAATTTGATCTGAATATTTGAGCTAAAATCCATCCGCCACCGCGGCATTACCGCGTATTATTCACAAGCTGCCAACTGGCATTCAGTTGTATAAAATAAGTAATTATTTACCATATGGGTACTGGCCAAAAGCCTTTAGCTTTTACCTAGTTTCTGTGCTGTAAGTATGGTAAATAATCACGCGATGTCATTCTGCCTATGTTAGTAGCCACTGTACGGTTGTTGGTGGGGCTCGAGGGTGAACATCAAGGCACAGCGGGACGAATAAGTCCCGTAACCGATCGGTGGGCACCCATACACCATTGTCATGTACATATTGATAGTATTATTTTTTGTTCAACCATTATTCCTGTATTTTTGCAGTATTACCTTATTTTTGCCCCCTGCTGTGGCCATCATGTAATGCATCCAAATTTCTGCGTTATCAGCCCGTGATTAAGTCCCTTAAAGAAGGCCTCCTGCGTGTACATCTCCTCTGCGAGCCACCAGCGCCCAACAGCCATGGTGTGGAGCATGTCATTGAGCGCAAGGTGCCCGCTCGCATTACCATCAATCATCTGCGCACTCTGGTGCGTCGTGTCTTTCAGCTGCCGCCTCAAGCGCGCATCGATCTCATCTCCCCTGGGCTGCCGACCCGAGTCCAGCGACGTGGAAGTGCCTCTGGAAGCCGATACTCGGGAGCTGGGCTTCTACGGCGTCGCAGACGGTGATAAGCTGCTGGCTCGCTGGAGAACCTAATCGGCCTCGCCAAGCCATCATCCACTGTTATTGCAGCCCTGTAAAATAGCCTGGATGCTTAAATAAGAGCACATCTACCACCTCCTTTTCAGTACTAACGCTACCGTAAATGCATTCCCTAACCGTTTGCCAATTCATATTCGACTGCTGTAGTCATGGATTTGAAATAAAACCTTACTTCAGTCGCCAGCACGCACGCACTGAAACTTCACCCATAATCTTTGCTTCGAACCTAACGCTACAGTTCTGAATCATGAAATCGAAGGCATTTAATGTTTTTCGTAAAACAGGACTTGCAGCTATCTCCATTCAAACTATCAATCGTGACTGCTTGACATCAAAGCGAAACCTTTCCATTGAAATATCGGGGTTACCGTTTAAGGACTGACTGTTTTTTTGAGGCAGGGAGGGTGGAATAACATTTAAGCGCGAGGGTTTGATGCAAAAAGATTTTTATCCTCAGTAAAATGCCACCAGTGCAGTAAAAACGGAAACTCACTTGCCATGTGCAGGGCCTAGCAAGATGTCAGGTAAGGGTGCCTTCGATTCCTACCAAAACGTCAATTTGGTCTACCTATGTCTTCAAAAAAATGCGTCTGGTAGTGAAAGCAGCGCTCACGGTAGACAGAATGATCAGTCAGCGCCTACGACGAGCGACGGTGAGGGAGCAAATCCCACCGACTGAACGCGCGACGATCGCCAATCTAGATCCCGAAAATATTCTTCCCCTTTCTGTCTAACGCGTACCGTCTTCATTGGCTAGACAGACATAACTCCCCAATTACCAGTCGATTTTCCTGCATTGCGATCACCTACTACTTAATCATTAAACTGAAATGATAGTCCGCCTCGGTGTGGATACTTATGTTTTTTGTTTACTGTTTAGTTCCCCTCCTAATGGCAGGCACCATAACAAAACAGTCGCCGAAATAGTTGTCTGACCCAAAGTGTTCAAGGAGCATGTCACTGTTTCAACCGTTCGCGTATATAAAGTCCCACATGGCGTCGTGTCCGTATTGAATTTTGTACGCACAGTCATCGGTAAGGAGTAGTATGTTATATGACGCGAAAATTTTGGATGGGAATATGTTTCAGGAAATGTGTTAGGCTCGGATGTCGTGGTAGTACTTATGGCTGTACTGGTCAAACTTCCGCTTAAAAGTGTCAACGGATGGGGACATGATTATGTCCACAGGCAGGGTATTCCAGGCCTTAATCACTCTGTTGGAGAAGAAGAACCTTATTGTGTCGAGTCTTGCACCTGTCACACGTAGTTTAATGGGATGTCCTCGCAAAGTAGTGGTAGTGGCCAGCTCAAAGAAGTCGCCAGATGCAAGGCAACAATCCTAACCCCGCAGCATGCGAAAGGCTTGTATTAGATCGCCGCGTAGCTGTCTATAGTCCAGAGGAAACATAGCAAGATTAGACAATCGTGTCTCGTAAAGCAGGCAGCTATGACCTTGAACAAGCTTGGTTACCCGTCTTTGGACCTTCTCAAGGGTGTTGTGGTATTTGACAGACCACGGTCTCCAGGCTTGTATGGCAAATTCCAATTGTGGTCGCACGAACATCCCGAAGACCTTATTAAAGCACTCTGTCGAACTTTGCAAACGCTCGCTTAATTCGATACAAGCTTGACATGGCAGATTTTGCTACTTTTGAGCTATGGAACGATGGCTTCAGTGTGGGCGTGATCCATACTCATAGATCTTTCTGAGCCTCTACCTCTCGTAGTGGTGTGTCGTCCAGATAGTAAATTCTCTGGTGCCCGGAGCTGGTTCTACAGAATCGCAGAATATTGCACTTGGTAGCATTAAATGGGAGGAGCCAGTTGTGCGACCATTCCTCGAGTCGATGCAAGTTCGCCTGTAGATTTTCTTCATCAGCTGCATTGTGGATGACCTTCCAAAGCTTTATATCGTCAGAAAACATGGCGGTGTCACAGTCCAAGCCAGTTACGCAGTCATCAATGTATATAAGGAAGAGGATAGGGCCAAGGACGGAGCCCTGAGGAACCCCACTCTCAACCGCCACCTCCGCCGATTGTCGATCGCCAAGACGGACAATCTGAGATCGCCCAATCAAGAAGTTTCGATCCAATTCAAAAGCTTGCTCCTTACCCCAATACGGTTGAGTTTGTATAGGAGACGTTGGTGAGGCACGCTATCAAAGGCCTTCTTGAAGTCTATGTAGACTGCGTGCACTACATTTCCTTCATCGACCGCTCGGGTCCATCGTTCCAGACAGTAGAGCAAATTAGTTAAACAGGACCTTCCTCTGCGGAATCCGTGCTGCGCGTAAGAGAGAAGATGATGCCGCTCCAGAAACTGCATCAGTTCACGTTTGATGATTCGCTTCATAATCTTGCAACATATGGAGGTGAGACTTACCGACCTGTAGTTATTCGCGGAAGTCCGGCAGCCACTTTTATGTATCGGGGAAATCCACGCGGTCTTCCAATCGGGTGGCAATCTGCCTGCAGCGAGGGAGGCTTAGAAGAGTAGACACAAAGGTTCTTCCAACTCTACGGCCAACTCCTTCAACAACTTTGCCGGTATTACATCAGGACCAGGCGATTTGGTTTCGTCTAGCTTCAGTAGTTCCTGCAGAACAATAGGTTCTGTTATGACCACTGAGTCAATTGTCGGGATCTCTTCCGCACTATAGTTATCAGTGGTTAGATTGGCTTCTCTCGTAAAAACCGACTGAAAGAACTCAGAAAGATGCTCAGCCTTTTCCTCGTCCTTGCAAAGTTCGACGCCTTCATCGGTTTTTAACGAAGGGATGGGGTCTTTATTTCGAGTGCACTGCCTAATGTAGTTGTAGAAGAGCTTCGGGTTTTCTGCTGCACGGTTTATCAAGTTACTCAAAACTTTGGCGGGCTTTATAAACCAGGCCTTTTACCCTGTTCCTCTGCGTCTTGTACTTCGTCAGCGACTCGACGGTATTTTCCCTGAGATAAGTTTGCCACAGCTTTCGCTTGCGGTTTACTTCACTCTTTAGTGTGGTCGTTAGCCACTGGGACCTTTTTTTCGAATTAGGACAGTAGTTGGTGATAAGTCCCTGTAATACTGCCTTAAATTGCGACCAATTCTTGAGAATACACCCGGTGAATGTTTCATTCCAATCTAAATAGCGCACATCAATTTTCATTTGGGTAAAGTCTCCACGCCATATGTTGCGTTTGACAGTGATGCTTCGATCGGGGACAGAGAAGAGTGAATATTCCCATTGTAGGACTGCGTGATCACTTATGCCCAGTGGGGATAGACAGTTCACAACATCTACGCTGTCAGGCGCCTTTGTCAATACAAGGTCCAAACAATTAGCTTGTTGCCCCTCGCGTATTCTGGATCGGAGACAGGACGTGTTGAGTAAAGAAGCGTTTGTGTATAGCTTCTAGGAGGCGGCGATCGAAGTTTAATTCCGATCCTGGTGCCGAGCTCAGATTCCAATCGATATTCGGAGCGCTAAAGTCGCCCATAATCATAACTTCTAATCGACTAGCAAACGATTCTAAATCATCTATCAGTCTACTGTCTGACTGCGGATCGTTTCTCTGTGGTCGGTAGACCGTTAGGATCTCAAGTGCTTGGGACCCCGGCGTTCTGATGGTGAGCCAGATGGCTTCAGTTTCGCACGCCAGCTTTTCCTTTTTTCTGACACGAGCAGGCCATATCTGAGATAAATCAGCACACCCCCACCATTAAGTCCTGCTCTATCCTTTCTGAATAACTGAAAACCCGGGGATGACAACTTCACGATCGTCCACCTTCGCGGTCAGCCACCTTTCAGTTATGGAGATTATATCTGGTGAAGTTTGGCACACGTATATCTTAAGCTCGTCTAATTTAGGCAGTAGGCTTTGGACATTAGTACATAAACATTTTAGTTTATTTGTGTGTTTTAAGCCGGCTATGTCGCTGCCTTCTTCATTTGAGGGCAGCTGGACCGACATTCGCGCAGGATTTGTCCATATTCAAGAGGCTTTGCATATTTCCGCAGTAGAACTGTACTTTGTGTAGATTGTTGCATTGGATTAGTTGCCCGACCGTGAGACTTTTGTCAGAATGACGGGCGTCCTCCACAGAAGGGTTTTCGGTATGGGAGCACCCGAGCCTCGAAACCGCGCTCTGTTCGTTATTCGTCCAACGCTGTAACCACGGCGCCACAGGTCCTTTGTCCTGTCAGCTGCAATCGGGTTTATTAACAAATCGCGTCACAGGACCATCTGGTCGCGTTGTGCTTTGCTGCTCGATCTGGAGCAACGTAGACAGCCGTCCAGCCAAGAAACAGTGGTGAATTTAGCATTGGATTAATAACCAACAGAGCACGGGTTGGAGCCTCGAGGGTTGCAAACCTGGCTGACTGATGATGGCTAATGCTTCATCAAAGTATATTCATTTTTTCCCTAGTCTTTGTCGATTACCTCATTCTGCATAGGGTATTATTTGCCCTGCAAGTGCCTATGGGGCACTAGATGGAGCCCCAAGGCCCAACGAAAGATAGGCCTCATAATGCGATCGACGTGCGCCTTCTCCCAAGTGAGTAGTTGTAATCAAGCAGCGTCAATTGATCAGTTTTATTAATCTTGACGTAAGTTATGCAGTTTAAAAAGTTGTTGAGTGCGAGTACTTCTGCATGTACTATGACTCGCGATGGCCGCAGGAGGTTTCCGGTGGTAACCGACCTCTTTGACCGTCTGATCCCCAGTAGCGTAGGCGCAGGGACAGTGACTGGGGATTGAATTAGTTTATATTGATACTAACCTTTCACAGCATCTACTGCGCTCTCTTCTCTCGCCATCTTGGACCCGGTGTCATGGCAGAGCCGAGAATACTGGAAGTGGGTCAAAGCGCAATTTGCTGGTGAGGCATGAGCCTACACCTAGACGTTTCACCGCACCCCGCTTCTGCACGTGCTCTTCACGCCTAATCCGAGCAAAATGGGCCAGAATTGTCCCGAAGGGGAAGAGGGGAAGGGCAGTTTGGATCCCAAGTGAGTGGAAGTGCCGTAGAGGCCACACTAAGCAGGAGCCTTTTTGTCCCTAGTCTCCGTCCTTATAAGAGGATTGACTTCTCTCGTCAATCAGCAGCCCTCCAAGCTAAGGCATTCATGGCAAAATGATAGATTCGAGCCCGCAGATTGTTTGTGAGGATTAGGTGCCGAGGGTTGACCTCGCTGTCTTCCCTCTCGTGCCCCAGTCGATTGTCAGACTCAGTCAGCCAGCTGATATTGAGATCGGGCGCAGTGGCTAGCAGAGCTTAGTAGCCCGTCTGCGCGTGCCACGCACGACCTGGCCCAACAAATACACCAAGCTTTCACACGAAATGGATAGATGGATCGGACCTCGCATGCGTTCGAGTGCCACAGAGCCCACATAAGGAAGGAACCAATGACTTGAGGGATGCTGATTCTATGTCTGTGGAAGGGTAATGTGAAACGGGTTCGTGTGCGGTGTAGGGGTTGGTGAGATGTCGTATGACCGGCGGATTCTTTTCACTGGTTTTCGTGGATATGCATATGGCCTGAATGTACGTATATAGTCTGATCAACGAGGTGAGTGTGACGGGTGTACGTTGGTGCTCCAAAAACTGCTTCGCCAGTCGCTCTGAGATGTATTCGCAAGTGACCGACCAAGCCAATGCTTTGTGTGCATGTGTGATGGAAATTTGGTCAGGATAGCTTAGGAACTGTCGAACCGGTTGTGGTGCTATCAGTGTTTGTCGTCTTGGAGGTGGGTCATTTGTCAAGTGTGCTTAGCGTGTCAGTATTTCGGTGAATTCCGCTGTCGGGGATACGTATATGACCGAATAGGTTGTGCAGACATTGGAGGCGGCGAGTGTATATCGGGGTTCCTGGCACTGCTGCATGGGTCTCAGTGCGATGGATTCGCAAGTGACCGATCAAACTGATGCGCGATGTGAAGGTGTGATCGCAGTGAAGGCAGGCTTGGATCAAGTCCGCGTTGATGGTGGGTGTAGAAATTGACGCGCCACCGGTTGTGTCCACAGCGCTAGTGGAGTTCGGGCAGGTGGTAACCGTCGTCGTGGGGGTTGTGACGAGGATATTAAAGGTGGGGAGAGTCAAAAACGTTGACAAAGGCGGCATGGCATCAGCAGTGTGGTACTTTGTGGTTGTTGTGATGATGGCAGTCGTGGGAGTTGTGCAGGAGTGAGGATGGGGGCGTTTGCGAAGGTAGTAGTTCTGTTTTGGTTGTTAGTGCGCCGGGTTCGGATATGCCGGAAAGTTTGATCCATGTGCGGAATACTGGAGGAAGTTGGGTGTCTGCGTTGTGGGTCGGAGGTATTTGAGTGCTGCCGGCAATTCATTTGGCTTTAACAGCGCCGATCTGGCTGGCTTCATAGAATGCTGCTATCCTCCAGACTGGTTGGTACTGGGCGAGATCCTTGTAGGTCGCCGGGTTGATTTGTAAATCCTTAAGGCAGGTCCACAGACTGCCCTTATAGCATCGTAGTTATCCTTGTCGACGAGTACCTGTAGCGACGTTTCTTTGGAAGTATCGCTGCGGTAATCGCTTGTCGTTCATCCTCACACGGTGGCCGCTCTATAGCAGTTGCCTCAGCTTGGCCTGGATTCTGGGTCGTTGCAGGGCTTCCTTTTCCCAGGATCCTTTTCTTGTCACCTCAGCTTTAGTATTCTCCGAAGATAGCTGAGATGGAAGTGATACAGTTTTTTGGCCTGATTGGCACCAACAATACGGGTTTCTGATTTTACAGTATTGTCAAGACGGCAGCTTTGTATACCTTACGTTCGGTTTTGAGATCAAAACCATAGTGATTCAACACTGCGGCCAACAGAAGGCTTGACTGGCTTTGGATATCTGGTGCGCAGCTTCATTGATTTTGGTGCTGAGATTATACTGTCAACTGTTTGGGATTAACTGCCATTGACAAAGATACGAGGATATTTGCATGCAGTGTTAGGCGACGGCTGATGCCTGACCACCATTTTATCGGCGTTCATGGTCAACCTACTAGATATAAAAATGATTGATGCTGTCCCTGACATTAAGGATTGAAGGAATTCGTACACGATCATATAGTATACACGAACACATCTGTGCGGCATATCTTTGCCACCAAGAGCAGGAGAGAAAAGTGCCTAACAGGTTGATCGGCCAGACATCTAGTCACCACAATTAGCACAGTTTTGCCCGTTTAGAAAATGCCTGGAAAACGCTGTGCGCTCAAGTTAAACAAAAACCAGAAGAGAAAAAGCGCAACTCGCTTTCCCACTGGACTAATCCAAGTTTCGACCTCCAACGTGACCAGCGACAGTATCGCTTAAAAAAAGTTGGTTTATAGGATCGGTTAATGGCTGTTTTTATTACTCGCATAATCCTGAGCATGAATGCTGTAGTCGGTTTCGAAGACGTCGCGTATTTCGAGAGTCCGATGTACTCCCTTCTCCTGCGATGGAAACGGAATATTTAAGTCCAAGGGTGACATCAACGACTTGAAGGTCCGTAGCGAACAGAGTGTTGATTAGACTTCCTTTTCGCCGTAGTGGAATTATAGCAAGCCCAGACCGCAGCGATGGATTTTCCGGTGTATGATCCATGTGTGTTATATGCCACGAGCACTAATAAGGAACGAAACTTGAGGTCACATTAAAGTCCATAAAGTAGACGGCCATTGACTGCTGGTAGTCTTAGCTGAGTTCAAGAATGCGCTGCAATGTGAATATATGGCTGGCGTATCCATGTCGAGCCTGAAATACGACTTCATTGGTCTTTGTCCCAAATCGACTTCATGAGAAGCCGCCCGGCAATGCTATGGACCTTTGTAGTAGTGCTACTGAGGCGCTGCGGCCATTCTACCATTTTTTCTTCTATCCCTTCCTGAGGACAGGCATAGGGATGTGTAGTCTCTTCGTGACCGCTCAATTACCTCATGGATTCAGGGCTCTATTGTCGACACAAGTTATAAACATCAGTTGTGATGCTATCCTCTCAGGGCGGCTTTTTGTGTTCACCACTGGATCAAATAACTACGGGCATCTACTTGTTTTTGCGGTACTGTTGAGCCCTGAGCACCCTGGGAGCCAAAATATCAGATGGCATTTCCTTTTCAGACGTTAGAATAACGGTTTTGACATGGTTGACATATGATTTTATTTTATCCTAAAATTCCTTGATAGTGCGGGGAGATGCCGTCGATGCAAGTTAATTTCGGCTGCTACATGGGCAATCCCATAGATTGGTCAACATAAATCTTCGACTGCTTTTTTTACCGTCCGGTCTAGAGCCTGTTGGACTTATGGGTTTACCGAATAGTGCGTGTGTCAGGACGAAAGCGTCTGAAGGAGTAGGACTCAGGTCAAAAGCAGTTTGCTCAAATAAAACCTGTAATCTCAACCAATGTGCAGGTAAACAAAAAGATCACCCAAAGGGACCAATTACTTTTGACAGTTGATATGTGATGAGAAGGAAAATATTTTTTTCTGAAATTAGGTAGAAAAAGGGCATTCAGTGGCGAATGACGTAGAATAGCAAGGAAACACAAACACTAGTTACGGCATCGCAGGCGTCCTAAATGCACTGGTCTGGTTGGCAGAGCCTGTGACGGCTACTAGACACCTGCAACAAAGTAGTTGTCAAAGAAATTCTGTAAGACATTCAGCCGACGATCCATATCGCTTAATTCGACATCCATCTGAAGAGATCGGTTTCGGGAACCGTTTTGACTGCATGAATGTGAGTCTAAAATGAAAAATGACCAGATGGAAATTTCTAATTTCTTAACGATCGCGCACTCAATCAATTGACACAGACACTGGAGGACCTAATAAACTAAGAATAAATGCAAAATTTTAAGGCACTTCTAGCCCCTCCAGCAATGAAGATAGACGGGCCAACGACCCGTTCAAATGAGCATTCTCGATCCCAGTCGACAGAATGTAGTCCTGTAGCCCAAGTGTTAAGGCGTTCGACATAAAAATATTTGATCACCAAATGAGTCTGCTCATATTCCATGGTTGACCGGTGACAGAAAGTAAGGCGGAAATGGCCATTCTGGTGCGTATTTACCGGTAAAGCCTCTCGATTACTGGCCACTCGTCCTTTTAAGACCGACGGCGGGCGTTCTGGATTCGGAACTCCTAGGTTAAACGTAAATACCAAGCTTCTATAATGGAAAGTGGTCATTCCAGCCGTCCTTGCTTTTATCAGAACGTTTTTGACTGATAACAGTACCAATGACAGTCACCTTTCAAAATTTATCTAAACAGTGTCATTTGCTGAGGGAAATATGCATTGTTGCTTGTCTTCGTAGATTTGTGATCCGACCAATTATTACCGTAGTGCAGAATAAACCTCTCCACTGTTGGCGACTGGGTAAATAATTGAGTCAGATCACGACTGTTGCTATTGACAGATACCATTATTTGAGAAAAAAGTTAACGCTTTGCCTATCTTTTTGGGCTGCTGTAAGTTTTTGTTCCGGTTAAGCCCGAGGCATGGCCTGCAAGCAACTGCATATAGCCGAATTAGCGGGAAAAGGTCGTGTTCCAGCGAAAAGTTCCTGTTTTACAGCAAGTCGAAACGTGAATTCTGCAAACATGTAACTCTCGAAGTAGCTTAAAGGAATCAACTGCTTCAGTAAGTCTGGGACGATGTGGTACGTGCACTGCTTGTTGAGATCCTTTTTCGGATATTACTACTGATACCAGGACTAGAACTTGCAACATATGGAACACAGTTTAGGCAGCTGCCTTTTGGCTCTAGGCTTGTATGAGGTTTCTATCCATCCTAGTTTAGAAATTCCGGCAGATCTCTGAGACCTACTGCCACACCATTTCGGAATATTGGTAGGAGCATAAAAGGCGGGTCCCAGATTAAAGGATTAAACCCTAGAGCCTGTCATACGGGAACCCTGGTAATAGGGGTTTTATGGGTGAGGCATTCGAATAAAAAAATCATGAAAAACGGTGAAAGTAAATTACAAACCGAAATTTATAAATAAACATAAAAATTTAAATGAGGTGAAAATAACCCGTACGAAATGAAAAAGAAACGGTAGACATCCAATAAAAATGAAAGCTCTGTAAATAATTGTCCCCATTGTCCCACGGTCGGCACGGTGAAAGGAAAGCACTGTAAATAATTGTCCCCATTGTCCCCATAGAAAGCTCTGTAAAGGAATGTCCCCATTGTCCCACGGTCAGCCCGGTGAACTTTATCTTTAAAAGACAGCCTACTGTAGGCTTTTAAATAGCAAAACAATATCTTTTTAATTGGGACCCGCCTTTTGTGCTTACACCGGAATTATTTTCTCAACTTCATTGCATCTACAGTTTTCGACTGCGTTAAATACACAGTGTCACGTACACGGAGTTGCTTCAAACGGCATTGGTAAGAAAGTCTTCTTTTAGGTTCTGATACGTAATCTATCTGAGGCGGTCTCGGTGGTTGCGGATGATTTTTAAGCAGCGTTGTCATAACCAAAACCAATAAGACTTTAGTGCGTACCAATTTCAAATCCGCCAATCTTGGGATATAGTACTCAGAACGGACTTTATGGTAATGTTATACGAGATAGGTGACAGCACACAGCCTCGGCAAAACCTAATCCGCGGACGAAGCAGCACCATGGGGTCACTATACAGTCAAAGACCGATCTCATTCAATGTTTAAAAAAATTTACAATGCGTTTTAGCTTAGGAATGATAACTTAAGTGGAATCGTACTAGGTATTATCTTGGCTCATAATCTCAAAATATTCCAGAAACATAAGAAAGCCGGCTTTTGCAAAAAATGTCGTTTCGGCCACCTGAAAAAACTCACTCCATAAAAAATGAGAAGGGTGCATCTTTTCAATGAATTTTTGACACTTACAAATTCAAATATATTTGATAGGAAACATAAGCAAAAATCTTTTTCTTGCAATCATTTGATAGTAGATCATGTCTCCTTCAAGTTTTATACTCAAAGGAAGGGTAGGCGAATACTTTTGAGCCTGACTCGCCATTGCATTTGCTTTTAGGGCTTTCCATCTATAAACTAGGTGCCTTCCGTGAAAAGAATATCGTATATTTCTGTATGTCACTAAGAAGATGCGATTTGAAGGGACCTTGTCCAGTCTTAAAAAAATTTACAAGTAAAAACTATTTAAAACTAAAATTTAGACTTTACTTCAAGTAAAAATGTGAAGAAGGCGTGATTTTCTATTAAAAAAGTACTAGAAATAATATTTTTGCTAATTTTTTCTATAAAATCTATTTAAAATTCGAAAGAGCGTCTGAAATATCTTGGAATTATGCTCCAAGATAATAAATATTACAATTTCTCATAAGTGATCATTTCTAAAATTGCATGAGAGAGCGGTCACTGGTAGGATTTGGGAGATGGTTTCACGCGCCTGTTCTGTATCAAGTAAACCTGAATTCAAGCAGGCGTCAAAAATGCGTGCCAGACGCACATGGTTATTACCGAAGCAACCCCAGTCCCACCAATGCTGTTTGGTAGAACACTTCAAATTGCAGCAGACGCTCACTTTTATGGTTCCTAGATCGAAACCCAGAGAGGGCTCGGGTGGAAGTGGGTGGAGTTAAGATAGGTAGAGGTCAGCACAAGACTCGAATCGCCTAGTGACTCTAACAAAATAGACAGACACAACTTACCTTGAATGTTTCTGTTCCCATTTTTTCGACTTCTGAAATTAGGAAAAAAAGGTGAATTTGGCGGTAACGATACAATAGACGACCAGAGACGCAGCAGCATATACTTTCCAAGCTTTAAGGTAAAAATTTGCGATAGCGCATGCAGATAAATTATCTTGTTAGGAAAGCGTAAGAGCCGCAATACGTATTTACAAGGTGTGGTCATTAACCGAGTTAACCAGACAATGTGCTCCACCAACTAACAACGGTTATGCACCACCATCGTAGCACCTGCATGACAGGTAAGCGGCAGACTGATTACATCAATATCTGAGGCATGCAGTTTGACAAGTGATCACCAGAATCTTGACAAAAGTGCACTATAGGCCGGATCATCATCAAATTTCATATGTAAAGTTTTGTTGACATATATGCGGGTGGATTACCGAGGGAATATCAAGGGGCAATTAGATACTTCCAAAAAGAAGGTTGTATATGATCGACATAAATTCGAGCTTAACATCTTTTTGATAACTCATAGTACTTGCACAGTTAAGACAGCGACATGCTTTATCGCTTTAACAGCTACAGGCAAGGATGCCTTGTGTGGACGCCTAAGCAAGACACGGGAAAAGGAACCGCCCAAAATACATGTAGACGTGCCAAATCCCGGAGAAATTCGGTTTAAAATTAAGGTGAGAGCTAGGGTTAAGTTTAGGGTAAGGGTTACTTTTGGCGATAAGTTCAGAGTTTGGGTTGGGTCAGGATTCAGCTAAGGGCTACGGTTTGGGTTCATATTAACTGCAGAGTTTCAGTTTAGGGTTGAGCTAGTGTTAACACTACGGATACACTTTAGTTTATGCTTGGGTTAGTGCTAGCACTAAAACAGGAATATTTTTCCATCCTGAAATTTACAGAAAGACCGTTTATTTTAAGAGTGCGTGATGTTTGCTATTCCTAAGTCCTGTTTAGGCAGTCATAAAAGGCATCGTTACCCAGCTACACTCAGTACAGGATCACAATACACCCGCTGCTTGGCTAGGCCTGACTTGACACGTGAAACGAACAAGGCAGTTCGCATATTTTCGAACAGAAAAGTTACCAGAAAGTAGACCTACCGACCGCAGCTTCTGCTCCTGTGCAGACTTCTGGAACGACTGTGGCGACAGTTGTCTCCCGCGTCTGTGCAGATACTTGCACCTGTGCTGGATGAATCCGTCCGCCGATGAACGGAGCTGCGACGAATTTGGCCAGCCTCTGACTCGGAGTCGGAAAGGGCTCCAGCGGCGGAGAGCAGTTGCCGAGATCGTGGAGAACGCCAGCGTCTGTGGGTGGGTCGCAGACTTTCGGTCAAGTGTCTGCTCAAACCAGCCTCACGCAGAGCTGAGGAACCTCTCGAAGCTACGGGAGAGGGTGACGAGGTCGACCTCCCACCAACTAGGGCACGCTGAGGCAACCCATTGAAGGGGGTACGACGTCGTGGGAGCACGCAGCTGGGAGACAAACAGTGGTCCCAACGGGCACAACGCTCCTGGAAATTGTGGTCCGAGGCTGACCTGCTGCGCGACAGGCTGTGTGGCGAGATGACTCGGCTGTTGCTCATGTTTGTTAGTCTTTCGATGCATCTGCAAAAAAACTATCATCTTCTAATTGAAGCTTAACGGGATTATGATTACTTAGCTTGCTGATTAGCACGAGCCCTAGATACAACAAAACAAAGCTGTGAATGATAGGCATGTAGTGTCCTTGCAACTACATCCTCTAAATACTTCAAAACCCCTTTAACCAAATACCCTTATCTGACTTCGTCGCAGGTGATGGATTTTGGTGAGAATCCGAAAAGTCAGGCAAATAAAGCTCTTGTTGCAGTGTCGGTGTATCATTCTTCACAATTATTCCTTTATATTAATACTTCAATTAAGCCAATCCTGTTAACTGCAAGGTGAAGGTCTCAAATCATCAAATGTATTTCACTTTTCGTTCTAAAATGGCTCAAGTCTCGCCGAAAAAGCTCTTCACGTACCTGCGGAAAAAAACCTTATTGGAAGTTAAAACAGTGACAACTCCCGGCTGAGGGTGCAGCGGCAAGCTACTTCAGTCACAAAATTCAGATGTTAGCGCAAGCGTGCAATATCTCGTAGTCATGACGCTCGGCATATGAGGAGATTGTGACACAAATATTAAGACGCAATTTTACAACTTAGATATCTTAAATTTAGATGACGCTGTTTTTGGATTACAGGAAGGATTTTTTTCCATAGCCGTTTGCACACGCACGCCCAGTAATTGGCAGATCAAAGTTGAGAGCATGACATATTTGGTGTTTGCTAGAAAGGGAAAGTAGACGGCTATTCTGTCAAAACGATCTGCACCGAGGTCGGTATCGCTAATTTGGGAAGAATCAAACTATGCATTATGTGCAGTTTCGTTATCATATAGCGAAGAAGTGCACCCTGACGAGGAAAGTAAAATGCATAATATGCACAGCACATGTTCTGGTGGTAGGGAACAACGAACAGTAACATGAATAAATGGATAGCGCTTGTGACTCACAACACATATAATAAAGTTAATCGCCGACGCTACCTAAGCGGAAAAGTGTGCCTCCGAAATGTAATAGTCATTTAAAAAGAATGAATCGAATACTCAAAGGGGATGTATGAGAACTCTAGTGTTTATTTCCAGTCAAAAATGTCGTTTGCAAAAACAGCTCACCTTCGCTGAGCGATTGCCTCGCGCTTACGATCTCGATGGAGGATGTAGGCCGTTGGATCAAAGGTGCCGTTGGGCAAAGTAACTGAAAGAGACCAAAAGATTCCGCCTTTAAAATCATTGGAAAAAATCTGATGGAGAATTTTTCGGCCAAATCAAATTGGAAATGTAGAACTTCTGGACACAGTGTTTCGGCACTTGGAGACTTCAACTTCTAATTCTTAGACAGCGTACCTTGCTAAACAGCATATGGCTTACCTTTCACTTAGGATGCCTTGCAGGGTGGGTAGAGAAATAGACAGCAAATATGCCCAATTAAACGGCTAACTTTTGTACAAAGAAGAGATATAGGCGAGAGATGCATTAAGCCACGCAAGGCTCCGTCTAGGTAAAAAGGTCACGCGTTAGGTTACAAGATTTTCCTTAGGTCTTACATAGACTAAAGTAAAAGTGCTTTCAAGTGAGCATACTTAGTAGTTTTAAGGTTTATGGAGTCAAGAATAATTTATCAACTCTTTTCAAGTATATATATATATATATATATAGTGTGCGGTTCATCGATATGCTTAAGGAACATGCATGTTTCGTTGTGCCTTGGAGCTCACTTTAAAGCCCCAGCAGGCAGTCGTAGAGCAACTTGTAGCATATATTGATGAGTTGGAACTGACAAGAACAAGGGAGAGGGAAATGGCCATTAGATGTCATCAGTGAGCCCCAGGGTACAACGGAACATGCATGTTCCTTAAGCAGATCGGTGAGCTGCACACTACGTTCATATTCTCAATCGCAACCTACGGGCCCGTGGCTCATCGCATTCGACTCATTCAACAAAGGTCGCGCGTTCGAATCCCAGGTGATCCACACTTGCGATTGGGTATGACTGGCTGATGACGGCTTATAAGCCAGAAATGACCATTGCGGTCTCCGTCTTTTTCGGTTCCACCTTATCATATATACATAGACAATTTTAGACGGGCGTTCGCCGGTCCCGTTGTAGGAAATAGTCGTTGCTGTGCCTTGTGGCTCACTCTCGAGCCCCGTCGACAGATGCACAGCGCCTAGTAGCATAGGCATTATAATATTGCTGACCAAGACAAAGGGACAACTGGAATGGCTAATTCTGGCTTATTTGCCGCCAGCAGCCTGACATACCCAACCCCAGGTGGTGCACCACCCGAGGCTCGAACCCGTGACCCGCTGGTCAGGAGTCTAATGCTTTAACCATCGAGACACGGAATCATTGTCTTACCGGTATAGATAGGTCATGTTGGCATTCGTTGATGAACGCTCACCGATCGCTAACGTAACTCGCTCGTTCCGCTCTGCCTTGGGGCTCACTCTAGAGTTCCACCGGCAGACGCGTAGTGGCTAGTATCATAGGCAGAGAACATTGCTGTAAACGACAAGGGAAACTGGCATGACCATTTCTGGCTCATTAGCCATCATCAGCCAGTCATACCCAAACCCAGATGGTACACCCTCCGAAGTTCGAACACACGAAATGTCTTCCTTGTTTTTACCAGCAATGTTCATCTGCCTATACTACTAGCTACTGTGCGATTGCTGGTGGGGCTCGAGAGCGAGCCCCAATGCAGAGCGGGAGGAATGAGTCCCGAAAGTGATCAGTGAGACGTCCATCCGCCAATTTCAATATTCCCAATCGTAACCGGGAATAAAACGAGCCCGTGACTCAATGGTTAGAGTGCTGGACTTTTAATCGACAATTCGCGGGTTCATGCCTCGAGCGTATAGCAGTGTGATGACGGCTAATAAGTCAGCAATGGTCATTCCAGTTTCTTTCGTCTTTGCCGGCAATTCACATCTGCATATAGGTGCCTGATTTTTCAAACAGACTAATTTTTTTAATTTTTCGAAAAACTTTCGACTTGGTAAAACCATTACAAATTGTGAGAAAAAAATTCTACCTAAACTAACCTACTGAGTGAACAGGGCTCAAATAGACGTAAGATCCCGTTCCAAGCGACACTATGCTACCTGTAATAAGTAAGTCGATTCTCCCAGAGAGTTTGCCTGTATTTTGTGTCTATTGTAAATTCTAATGAGTTTTCTCAACAAATGGAAACGTAAAGGGACGCATGACAGAGTGTTAATCAAAGCTTATGAATGACTTTGGGATCAGAAGTTCGAACCCCAAATTATATGGCAAACCTTATGATGCAAGAAGGAGGGAATTCATTAGCAAGAGGTAGCATACGCCAGTTACAACCACGCTTGATCGCACTTAATCTGTGGGCGGCGAATCACTGCAGAGTAAGAAGTGATGGAGTTAGGCTTGATAAAACTGAGTTAAAACTCAAATTTGAATGACGATAACCACTAACACCTAGGTATGCTGTCAGCTGATCTAGCGCGGCTTCGAGCAGGATTGACTGATCGTTGTGTCGCCAGTTCATGGGTCTCTTTGTGGCTCCTCACGAGCGCCGAAGTAGGTAATCCTGGGCGCATGCTTGTAATCCTCCGATTGGGTGAAACACCCAAGAGCAAAGCGGCCTCCGGATCGATACGCGTCTGCTCTTGATATGGGAACTTCGTATCGGAATTGTTCCCCGTTCTGCTTGGTACCCAGTTGGATTTCATGGAAGACATTTTAGCTCGGTCAGTTGATGCATTTGGCGTGCTGGAAAAGAATGAACAGTAAAAGCTTCTTCAGAGGAGAGTGAAACAAAAAGGGACAGAGAGTGGATTCATAGTGTTAGTGCAGAAGGCAGCTGATCGACATTATATGTGGATATTCTTATTATTTCAGACACCTCTATCCGATTAAGATTTCACCACCTTGTCTATGTGGTTAATTTTTAGCGGAGATATATATGTGGTCAAATGCTTTGCCACGATTAACAGCGTCAATTTTGAAAAGAAGACCATGATCTCGCAACTAATTATTGCTGCAAGTCGGTTTTGGTCACGCCGATAATATCGTTAGTACTCACTGTACGTCGATGAGTTCGCAGAGCATAGGATGAACTAAACGGGCACTAAAAACAACGGATCGATTTTGCTGGAATACGCACAGTAAAGGCGGATGACTCACGTCACATTAATCACCGGAAAACAGAAATTTGTCATGGATAATTAAAAAATATCAGCGGTATGGGAGTAAGACTGTCCTCGACGGAGCACTATGACTAGTAACATGAAGGAATATATATTACCCTAGTCGGGGGGGGACAGCTTGGCTAAATCGGTATTTCACCAGAGGAAGTAAAGCATGCACACCAGTATGACCACGACAGAGGTGATAGTTAAATCAAGCCCTAGGGTGGACGAAAAACAAGTAATCTGTAAATGTATGGATAACACAAACAGGGTTTACCTTATTCCTCGGTACTTCGCCAACTCCCTGGTCAGTTTTTCAACCTGCATTGCCAACAGTTTTTCATTATCGGCAACACCAAGGTCATGTTTTGCAATTGCCACCTGTTTTTGACCGTTCATTTGCTTTCTGGAGGTAGGATGTCGGGGACTGAACTCATCCTCGAGCTCATTATCTGCATGCCCGCCTTCGCCTGAACTAATAGCTTGAAGAAATGACCTCAATTGCGACACTTTTCGAACTGCTGAATCGCGTTCTTTCTCGACGGTTTTTATTCTAATTAATCGGGTAAAGTGAGATATAATTTATTGTGAGAATGCAATCTTGGAATGAGGTAGAAGTTACTCCCACGAACTGATATCGAGTTGTCATCCAAATATAATAAGTAACTATGGATTTAATTAAAATAGTTAAAATTTGAATTAAAATAGTTTGTGGAACTTAGGTCTTATCCGTTTAGTTCAGATGGTAGTGAATCAAGCTAGGTATGTCGCAACAAAATATAAATCATGTTTATTATGTTAAAGATCGACTTAACGAAGGAATGAAATCGTAGGGAAGTTCTACGGATTGCGATATGGAAAAATACATATTTTAAGTACTGAGGCTCATATTTAAGCTACATTCCAAGCGTCAAGAGGGAAAAATAGACCAATATTGCCCCTAATTTGTGCGGTAATATCATTGGCCTTTACCGAGTGGGTCTAGACTAGGAGAAAAAAATTGATAACCACACAAGGCTGCAGATTGAAAATATATTACAACAAAAACAACATTTTCAAAACCTAACCTGAAAAATTACCGTTTATCAGAATGATCGCTCTGCAACCCAATGTGGACACTATTGTCTTTTGCAGCGTTCTAATTATTTTTTTTATTCAATGAAGTGGCCCATTCAAATCGCTACAAAAGTTCGGGCACACTGAGTATCTCTCCTGTTTACCCTGTACTGAGTGGGGATACGGGGTCATGCGTGAGATGTGACGTAGCCACATATAAAATGATGAAAGTCAAACTCTTAAACTATAACCGAATGGACAGCTCAACGCGGAGAGATCAGCATGTAAAAAAGATGTTTAAGGTAACTTAGCTCTACTTTTAATCATCCTTCTTACGAGTTTCTTAGTTTATTTGAAATGAGGCAACGATTTTTCAATTAAAACGGTGTGGATGCCCTCAGCTCAAGAGACGGATGTATGTGAGGCGTCAACAGTACAAGTCGTATAAAGACCTCACTATTAGATTTCAGTGTGTAAAAAGACAAGAGTTTGGTACATCCGCAGCCACCAATCACCATTTTCTGAGAAAATCTGTGCGAAAGGTAAAAAGCCAACTTATGCGCCCACAAATGTGCCATTTATACGCTTACCTGAGGTTCTATGCAATAAAGCTGTCTACGTATTTCGGTCTAGTTATTCACGGTGCGTATCAGATCTTTAGCAAAGTTCAAGTATTCAAATAAAATCAAAACTTGAAACAGAAACGTTTTACATAATCTGAACACAAATGTGACCAAAAAGTTGCAATTTTAGAGACCAATGCAGAATGCAGAATAAAGCAGTCACGGATGATTTGCATTTAGCCAAGATAGCGCTACAGTCTAGAAAGCCAGAATAAATCAGCGCTAACCATGGGTTTTAAAAAAGTCACGCCTGTTCCTCAAAAACTTTATTTGACTGATAGGCAATGATATCCTCTACCGCCCTTAAAAATTATTACTGTTACCGATTACTTGAACACGTAAAAACATTTGAGGTTAGGAGGAAACTAGCGGCGTGACAATTGGGATAGAGAACAAGCTTCTGACAAGAAAGCGTTCACGTAAAACTGGAATCTATTCATCATAGACTGCCTAGGAGTTTGGAAGCTGGAAGGGTTAGATTTAAAATTCTTTATGCTCGCCTGTGGAATCGGGTTTATAAGAGGTGGGCGTGTGTAAGACAAACGCAATGAACAAATTATATTGGATAATGTCAAATAAAGACCTAAAATTAACCGTGGTAGACAGATGAGGACAAAAATTGAATATAATCAATGAAAAAAATGATAACCCGAACAAAAACTGCACTTGCCTGTTCTCCAGCTGCTCGTTCTGACTATGGGAACCTTCATCCTGCTACATAAAAACATAAATATGTTGGGTGCGGTTACCGAACTGGGTTCTCTCCTATTGTAAAGTTCCTCCCGCAGTTGATGCACTTGAGCAATTAACTTTCTTCTGTCAGGAACGCCAACAAACACAAGCGGTAGCGGATAAAACGTGCGGTCGAAATCCGAAATGTATGTTAAAATCAAATATCGCCTTTGTTTGTCGACCGGTTTCTTGGATGAAATGCTCCGAGCTTCGTCTTTTGTTGCAGTCTGACGTAATGCCTCGAGGTCCTCGTATGAAACTAAATCAATGGTCAGGGAGGAGGATGTCTTCATATTCGTTAAATAAGAAAAGTTATACTTTTTTAGCGACATTGTATAACATTGAGGTGAAAACTTTGAAGTTTTTAAAATTTCCAGTTCTCTTCGTCATGTCCTCGATATCTAGACGGTCAACTTGAAAAATGTGTAAAGGAAGGTACAATTGGCAGTAAAGCTCGCATGCCATTCTTCTAAAGTCGACACATTTCGCACTTCAACCTTTAGGTACTGCTGACGAGTGTTGATGAACGAAATTATGTGTTCTTGGCCGGAGAAGTCAGCTGTGAGATAAAAGTAAGTCGGTGAGCTTTGATCCACCATCCCAACCGAGAGTCCCGCGTGTGCATTATAGTGTACAATTACATTGACAACAAGGTCAGAAATCAGTTATGTAAGGTCCTCAGAGGACACGGAGACACCTATTACTCTCGACTCTCACGGACAGGTGCAAGGTAAAGGATTTCACGATCAAGTCTACAAAGTCATGAACACTTTACTCATAGAAAATTATAGGTACGCCTATTAGAATTTCAGGTTTCTTAAAGTTGGGGAACTCACCCGAAGAGCAGTGTAGTGCGATAGCTTGCACAGGCAAAATTATCAAGTAAACATATTGTGCTCGCAACCTGAGTGACCCCAAAATTTTAAACAAAAATACAAATAATTCAATGGTTCGAGTGGCAAAAATATATTTATCAAAATTTTAATAAGTCAAAAATGTGGTTATACAAAGAAATGAATCCAGATGTTCTGCGAATGATTTTTTCGTTTGCCCTTGCATATAAAACTATCATGAATCAGTAATTTAAAGTAATTTACTCCCAGTTTACCACAATTTGTGGGTAGATGTGGTTGACTGCTGATTAATAATAATTGCGAGGTGGTCATCCCAACCTCAATTTTCGTTTTCGGTACACCTCCTTGCATCCGCCTTTGTCGTTATTCGAAAATTTGTGGCTTCACTTCAGTGTATTCAAGGTTAAATAAACGAGCGTTTCTGAATTTTCTACATGGGACACACATACCGGAAGATTTAGCAACATTATGAAGAACTAGAATGAAGCAGGGCATGGTAGCCAGCAAAGTAATGGCGGAAAAGGGGCCTGCGACTTATCGACAGACCTGGATGCCACAAACCAAAATTCAGGTTTCCCGGGAGCAGTTCGAGCAAACACATTGTCAGGAGAACTAACGCTGTTTGAAAGGTCCATAGAGATGTCTGCAAATCAACTAACAGGCTCACCGATGAAGACCAATTTGAACACAGTATTAAAGACTGTAACAAAGGGCATGATTCAACCTTCCATTACTAAAAGAAAGCAGGATGCAGAAACGAGTTTTTTCCCTGACAGATCATTTTGTCTGGTAGTTCAGGAAGTCTCAGAGGCTACTGGGGAAACGCCAAAAGTAAGGGTAAAACAGGATCTGTTTATATTTCAAAAATTATTGAATGATACGCAAGAAACTGGTGTGACAGTCGAAATCCACAGATATTTCGATTGGGGCCTCTCGTTACAAATGAAACGCATGAGGTTCGACCAAGACCATTTAAAAGTCGTCTTGGGGAGCAAACAGCAGGTAGATCTATTGCTCTCTCGAAAGTCCCGACTACGAAATAATCATCGTGGAGTTTTTTTCAACCGGTTAAATCTCCCGCCGATCTGATTAAAATGAGGACACTGGTAGCAGAATTGAAAAGACGTCAATACGAGCGGGAACAAAACTTGAAAATTGTAGACAACAAAATAGTCAAAACGGTGCGCTCGTTTTTATGGGAACATCCGGTGAAATTGACGGCAACCACGCCGGTCAAAAGCCCTACCAAATGCCTTAAGATTTGAACCTAGACAGGAGACTGGATATATCTTGTGAAATATCCAGCAAAAATGGCCATGTGGAAGAAAGAACTAATAATCTTCAGAAATCGAGGGAAGAAAACAAGATTAAAATGATGTACACAAATGTGCAGAGTCTATTGAACAAAATGGATGAAATTAAACTGGTCGTGGACCATTTACAACCTGACTTCATAGCTCGAACTGAAACATGGTTAAATGCACAAATCGCAGACATAGAAGTCAGAGTAGACGGTTTTCAGCTTATCCGCATGGATAGAAACTGACGTTGGAGTGGTGGAATCGCAATGTTCAAACGAGAAGGCATTGACTTCATTTCGGATGGGCCCTCGCCAAATAGGATCTCGTCTTGCGAAATACTTTGTTGGTAACTGAAAGTCCCAAACCAACCAAACCAACAAACTCTCTGACCTAATTTTTAATGATGGAATAGACATAAATCATAATACGAATGGCCTCATTTCCGGACATGCTTCCTTAAAATCACCTCCCGCCAAACGGGCGAAGAGTTTAGTAAGTTTTTTGGATGTCAATTACGAGGACGAAGCGTGTGCGACATGCTTTAAACTTCTTCAAAAAATTTCGGAGATTGAAATGGATATGCAGGGGATGAAGATGGAGATAGAGAAGTTAAAGAAACTTCCCCACAATTTGCCTGAAAAGAAGCAGTCCCTAACGATGGAACCCGAGGGAGACAAATGCACATACGCAGGCACAGCTTCCTTAGCCATCACATCCCACAAGAAAGATGACGCTACGTCAACGGAGCTCGATGTAGCTGTTAAACAGCATCCAGTCAGGAAGGAGGGCAACCGGCAGGGATCCAAGAAAATACAGAAACGAGTTTCAGAAGACACAGGTAATATATCATCCAAAAATATAAGTCCCAGAATCCCAGCATCGGACAAAAATCCCTCTCGTGTTGAAGTGCCAGCATCCACGAGTAACGCCACCTCTGTAAACTCCCACCCTAACGAGGGCGGGAAAATTAGGACCTCATCCATAAATCTTAAACGAAATATCGTAAAAAGGGGGATTACAGAATCCACGTCCTGCATTTCGAAGGAACGAGTTACACACGATCTTAATCTTCTTCATGAACATGGTAGTGCTGTCCTGAAGAAAGGGGAAATTTACACCGTGCCAGCATCCACGAGTAACGCCACCTCTGTGAACTCCCAACCTAGCGTGGGCGGGCAAATTAGTACCTCGCCAATAAATCGTAAATGAAATATTGTAATACGTGGTGTCCCAGAATCCACGTCCTGCATTCCGAAGGAACGAGTGACACACGATCTAAATCTTCTTCATGAATATGCTAGTGCAGTCCTGAAGAAAGGGGAAATTTACACCGTGCAAAAAGCTTTCCGACTAGGCAAAGCAGACCCCAGCCACGACCTGAGAATATCCCCAAGGCCTCTAAAAATTATTTTAGAAAATGAAACCCAGGCAGCACTTCTGTTAGAAGGAAGAAGGAACTTACGGGGATCGCACAAACAAGTGTTTTTTCAGCCGGATTACGAACCGAGGGAACGGCTGAAAATGAGGGAACTTCGGAAAGAATTGATGGAGAGAATTGGCAGAGGAGAGAAACGGCTGAAAATCTAAGACGGTCAAATAGTCCACATAAATGGGTCATTCCTGTGGCTTAAACCTGTAACAATGAAGGCTGGGTCTCCCCGACGAATCGATCATTGAAAGTCATCTCAGCAAATGTACAAAGCCTGTTCAACAAGCTGGATGACCTAAGAAACGTTGTTGACGAAATAAAACCAGACGTTATGGCTTTCACTGAAACGTGGCTTACTGCAAAAATAACTGATTCCGAAATATCCCTCAGAGGATATCAGCACTTCAGGAGAGATAGAACAAGTCGAGGAGGAGGAGTCATAGTTTATGTCACTCGCAAGCTGACTGCAATGGCTGACATACATATTCCATTACGCGATGTGGAAGTCTTAAGCATTACTATATCTGCTAAGTATTCTAGACCACTGACGATATCGGTTGTGTACCGTTCGCCTTATCAGACTTCCGATCAGGATCTCATTCTCATAACGGAACTCTACAAAGCCAGCGAGAAGAAAGCTGTCCTCATTGTTGGGGATTTTAACGCTCCTGATATTGACTGGAAAACATGGACTGCGCCGGGGAATGCCAGATAACTTCAACCACAAACTACTACAATGGGCAACAGGCAAACTTCTCTCTCAGTACGTCACCTTTGGAACACGGACGAGAGAAGGACAACAATCAAACTGTCTTGACCTGATTTTTACCCGAGATGAGGAAAATGTGCTAGACATACAGGATCGACCGCCATTAGGTTCAAGTGATCACATTACGCTGTGCTTCGAGTACTCATTGTTTTTCCAAACCAAATTTGCCCGATACTTGGGTAAGAAACATTTGGAAGGGGGACTACTCACTTATGAGAAGACAACTGTCAGAGATATCCTGGGAAACAGAACTACATGGTGAAACCAATAAAGATTGGACGACATTGAGTTCGTTATTGAAAAGGATTGTTTACCTCAACTGTCCTCTCAGGAAAAGACAACCACAAACCGCCCAAAGTGGATAAACTCAACTTTGCAGGCCTCTTTCAAAAAAAGAAATCGCTTCTGGAGGCGTTCCAGACAAACCGGCTCCGATGCTCACTTACGGGAATATAAGCAACAACGCAACGTTTGTAAATGTGAGGCTACTAAGCTGCGGAGGAAGTTTGAGCTAAACATACTGAAAAAATCGTTTGAACACCCCAAAATGCTATATGGCTACATACGGAGTACAAAGAGAATTCAGGAGATGATACCTGCCCTTAGGTCTGCAGACGGAAAACTGGAGTCCGATGACCAGGTTAAAGCATCTCTTCTTTCCAAATTCTTCCAGACCGTCTTCACTAGAGAGACTTATAATTTTGCTGCTATTCAAACAGTTTGTCAACCAATGTGTATCCCCCCTTTACCTTACTCCTCCATCTCCTCCTCATCCACAACAGAGGACCTAGACCTAGACTTTTCACCGACCGTAGTTAAAACCGAATTACTCCGTATAAAACCAGCCAAGTCGCCTGGGCCAGATAGAATTCCTGCATTAGCCCTAAGAGAACTTGCTCACGAACTGTGTATACCACTGTCCATCATATTCCAAAAGTCCTTTGAAGAAAGCAAACTCACGGAAGAATGGAAATGCGCATTCCTCGCCCCGATCTATAAAGGAGGTTCACGACTCGACTGTGAAAATTACCGCCCTGTCAGTTTAACTTGCATAGCATGCAAAATAATGGAGCGTTTTATCAAGAGGCATTTTATGCGCTATCTGGAAAACAACCAAATCCTATGCGATGCCCAACACGGCTTCCGTCCAGGACGTTCCTGTCTCACGAGTGCCCTTCAGTCGCACGAGAAATGGACAAAGGCCACAGATAAGGGTCATGCAGTAGATGTTGTATTTTTTTGACTTCAAAAAAGCCTTTGAGAGTGTACCACACGGGTTTCTTTTGCAGAAGATTTGGAACGTAGGAATTCAAGGAAAACTTTTCAATTGGATCAAGAGTTTCTTTTCTTTCAGAGTACAGAGAGTTGTTGTTGGAAACTCTAGCTCAGAATGGGTAAAAGTAGAAAGTGGTGTTCCACAGGGTTCTGTTTTGGGCCCCCTACTCTGCCTAATCTACGTGAACGACTGTCTCAATGACCTAGATTGTGAAGCTGTCATGTTTGCAGATGACATTAAAATATGGACTGAAGTCAGCTGCGCTGATGACGCAAAATGGTTACAATCGAATATCGACAAACTAAGTGCCTGGTCGGCTAAGTGGCTTCTTAATTTTAGTGTATCCAAGTGCGTGATCCTACATCTAAGCGCCGGTCGAAAAAAATCTCTGAGACACCAGTACTTTATTAATGGCACTGCATTAAAAGAGGTCGAAACATACAAAGATCTGGGCATGTGGACAACTGTGAATTTGATGCCCTCAGAACACTGTAAGAAAGCAATCCAGAAGGCAACATGTACACTACATTGGATCAGACGTGCGTTTAAAATATTCCCACCTGATCTATTCGGAAAAGTCTATGGCGCCTTTGTGAGACCACATTTAGATTACGGAGTACCAGCTTGGATACCGTGGATGAAGAAAGATGTTGACCTCCTCGAACAGGTGCAATGGAGAGCAACGAAGATGGTTGACGGTCTTAAGACTTTACCGTACCAAGACAGATTGAAAAAGCTTGACTTATTTCCTCTTTCCTACAGGCACTTACGGTGTAGCCTGCTCTGGACATTCCGGATTATCCGGGGCCATGATTCCTCCCTGAGATCGGAGGATTTCTTCGACTTTGCCTGCACAACTCATCTGCGTGGTCATCCTTACAAGGTTAATATCGAACGCACGCGATTGAACCTCAGAAAGTGTTGTTTCAGCCAACGAGTGGTTCGACCTTGGAACTCGTTACCAAGCGAGATGGTTACCTCTGAAAGCATTATTAATTTAAAAGAAGGCTTGATTGCATTGTATTTGACAAAAGACGACTGTCACAGCATGATTTCTTAAAACCAGCCTTTTTAAATCTTTCGGGCTCTAATTTTCTTCCACAATGTTTCGCATATGGCTGTGAAAACGCATTTGAAGATATCTTATGCTTTGACTCAAACATTCTAAAATGTACAACATTTTATATTGACTGTACACATGCAATGATAACTTAACATTAATAGGGTCATCAAGGGCAATGCCTGTAACCCTTCAAAATATACAATATACAATATTGCCGTGGTATATCGACCCCAAGGACAGCGAACGGACACGGACGAAGCACTCATCACAGAGGTAAAGCAAATCTGCCGAAGCAAACACTTATTAATACTTGGAGATTTCAACGCTCCTGATATCGACTGGGTGTCAATGTACTGCTCGCGATCGGAAAATTCATTCGAACAGAAATTACTAAAGTTGTAAAATGACGAGTTTCTTACCCAACATGTCACAATGAAGACGCGGTTCCGAAATGGGCAGCAGTCAAGCTGTTTGGATCTTATCATTAGTAGAGACGACAATTGCATCCTTGCATTATGTTCTTACGTGCCGCTAGGACGAAGTGATCATTGTGTTCTTGCTTAGGAGTACAGTTATTTTTCTGTACCCAAACGTCGTGCAGTTAGGCAGAGAAATGTATGGAAAGGCGATTATCCCAAAATGAAAGAATTACTGAATGGGATAGACTGGAGCCCTGCACATGTAACCTACAGCGTAACCTGCAGCTCAGGAATACGCTCAGCTAAGTTTCACTCAATGCGAGATCAGTTGTAAATAAAATTGCTGAGCTTAGAACAGTATAATAATAATAATAGTTCTATTTAATGCCGATTTACAGGCATTGTCAGATGAAATATTCAGTGGGTAGAGGCTGGCAGTGATAAAAACTCCTGAATATATATCAGTATAAATGTTTTTTCTATCTTTATGTTATTCAGGAGA
>WEDG01011698.1:0-7500 GCA_017591395.1 Schistocephalus solidus
ACAAGACCAGGCAAGCACAGTTGCCCTGCACAGTTATTCATACCAGCCCGCCGGAACATCCGCCGGCGGCTTCTTTGATATTAAAGAACCGGCCGACGGACGGACCGTTTGACGCGACCGGTTAACCGTTAACGCGTTGTTGCGTGGAAATGCTTACCACGCACGCCGCTCTTTGAGTTAAGCCCGTGATGATCGAGCTCGGCCGACGCGCAGAAGGGCCGCCGTTGGCCGGGCTTGCATTGCGGCGGACGGTTTACTTGGTCGTGGAACAGGTAAGGTTGGTGCGGTGGGTTAAAGTCGCGTGGCGGACGGACCAGAGAGCCCGGCCAAACCGACGTATGGACGCCGTCATAGCGCTCCGGGGACCGGGCCCTTTGGCTGGCGATAAGGTCCGGACGCCGGGCGCCGACCGGCTGAGGATCATCTGGGCGACGACGCCGCCGTTTTGCCTCTGTGGGTTTCGTGCGATATATGTTCCGAGAGTTAACCGGCTTATAAGGTTCGTTTGAAACGTGTTCATTAGCAGCATTTAGCGGATGGAGTTTACCACCCACTTTGGGCTGCATTCCCCAAACAACCCGACTCGAAGGTCGACCTGGTGAATTGCCTCACATGTCTGAACCTCCACTCGCACGGGCCTTTCACCCTCTCTGGGCCAAATCCAGGGAACCATACTCAGTGCTGGACTTCGAGTGGAGTGGCAATCCCGCGAGCCGACCCAAACACCACATTGCCTAGCAGTAAACCTACCGCAGGCTTCGGTGCTGGGCTATTCCCTCTTCACTCGCCGTTACTAGGGGAATCCTGGTTAGTTTCTTTTTCCTCCGCTTAGTGATATGCTTAAGTTCAGCGGGTAATCACGACTGATCCGAGGTCAGGCAATATAGAGTAGGAAGCAGTAGCACCTATCCACCCCTCCTCCATCCACAACCGGCATTGGCACTCATCGTGCGCCCCTCCAACCTCATCACCACTGCCATATATATATATGTGCTAGAGCTCGCACGGCGTGCCACACACACACACACTACTGAGCCACGGCCAGTGCGCACCGGCGCCCATCCACACAAACACTGGATCAATGGACGCAGGCTAATACACAAAACGCACTAACACCACTGCAATGCCCTGATGCGCGCACACACTCACACACACACAATGCACCATCAGGACAAAGCAAGAGGCATGGGATGAGGAGAAGCCGCGCTCAACCGCCGCCGGAAGGACACACAGGAGAAGGAGGCTGCTCGCTTACATGCCATAAAGGCCACGATAAGAAGGAGCCATTGCAGCCTGGCTCTCAGTTCTTACCGCCGCCGCCGCCGCCACCACCACCACCACCACCTACCAACCCACTGAGAGGAGGAGAGCAGCAGCAGCAACAGCAGCAGCAACGGCAGCAGCAGCAGCAGCAGCACAAGAGGACCGAGTTATCCCGCCAGTTGGCAACCTTCAAGCCACGGCTTTTCTGGCGCACCGTGATGGTTTATAAGCCGACCCTCGGCCAGACGTGGCCGTAGGCAAAACCCTACGGCCGCAGTATGTGCGTTCAAGAGGTCGATGTTCAAAGCAGTCTGCGATTCACATTAATTCACAGTTGGCTGCGCTCTTCATCGACACACGAGCCGAGTGATCCCACCGCATAGAGTTGTACTCGACCGATACGCAGTCGCCGCGGCCCTACAGAACTCGCGTGAAAAGCCTGCGCTCGCTTGGAATGGCTGGCCAGCGTCAACAATAACAAAGAGTGCACCGCCGTGCTCCACTAGATAGTAAACAGCCACATGGCATGGGAGAAACACAGGGTGTAAAAACACAGTCACAACAATTACAAAACAACTGACATATGAGTAGAGGCCGAGGACGCGGATCGCTCGCTCCTTAATGCACGCTGGTGGATCGCGACGAGTCGCCTTGCACTCGCACGAGGAGCAGCCGCTTAAAGGCCAACAACGCAACCTCGACGTTGCGCCAGCACTGTCGCACGGTGTTTTGCTGGCTGTCTCCTCGCTACCGCCACCACCGCCTTGCTTGCATGCGCGACGGCCACGGGCCGCGGGGACGGCAACGGCGGCGGCTGGCAACTGGCGGCGGCGGGGAAGGCGGGCGCGCGCGGTGGAAATTGCGACCGAGATGAGACGCGCGCGGTAGGGTTGGATAGATTAAGCGTTGGAGCCGGATCCGTGCGTAATGCGCACGTGCATTGCGTGTGCGTGGCGGCGGCGGCGGTGGGGCACGGGATGTATGAAGTTGCGTATTTATGGCGGACCGGAACGTGTAATGGTCATTTCGCGGGTTCTTGCTGCGAGGCAATACGTTTGCGACTTTGGCTGCATCTGGAAGCGGTCAGGGTTTTGATTGAAGTGTTTATGGAAGCGCCTGTCGAGCACCAACCTTGCGGCTTTAATACAATGGCATATCCGAGGACCTTACTAAACCATTCAATCGGTAGTAGCGACGGGCGGTGTGTACAAAGGGCAGGGACGTAATCAGCGCAAGCTTATGACTTGCACTTACTAGGAATTCCTCGTTCACGGGGAACAATTCAAGCCCGATCCCTGTCATGACGGTGATTGACCAGTTTGCCCTAACCCTTTCGGGCCAGAAGGTCGAGACTCGTTGTACACGTCATTGCGCGCGTGCAACGGACGTCGGGGCATCACCAGGAACCTGTTATTGCTCATTTTCGATGCGCATTCGTAATGCTTGTCCCTCTAAAGTGGGCTCACCTGCGCCGTACCCGGAGCGCCCAGCGCTGAACCCACCGCGCTCACACCTCCTGCACCGCGAGTCCGCTACCACGTGCGCGTAGCTGGGAAGGCTCGCGCGCCTACGCGCATGAAATGCGGCCGACGGCAGATCAGCTCGAAGTGAGCAGTTTCCTTAAAACGCCGCCAGCACAGGAACAGAGGACAGGCGATGCTGATGGCAGGCTAGAGTCTCGTTCGTTATCGAATTAACCAGACAAGCTCATCCACTAACTAGGGCAGCGTGCCACCACCAACCGCAGGTCAAAGGAAAAGGGAGCTATCAATCTACGTCAAAATCCCTCCGGTATGTCAGGCGAGTGAGTTTTCCCGTGTTGGATGCAGAGATCAGGCGCAGGCTCCACTCCCTGGTGTGCCCGTCAAAGTCAATTCCTTCCCAAAGTTTCTGGCTTTGCAAGCATACTACTTCCCCGGAACCCCAAAGGACTTAAAAGGTTTCCGACTGCCACCGTGGGGATGGTTAAATACTACCACCGCGGATCTAATCCAGTTGCATCCGTTATGGTCAGAACTGGGACGGTATCTGATCATCTTCAGAGCCTCTGACTGTCGCTGCATAGCCAATGAAATAACATCGCCCGACAGATATGCTTTTCGCTTTGGTTTGTCTGGTTACGGTCCATGAATTTCACCTCTATGCGCAACCATACACGCGATCCCGCTACGATACCGCGATCATCGCTTCGGATCCGAAAAGCAACGAGCCAGAACCGAAGTCCTATTCCATTGCATGCGCAGGCTTTTCGGCGACATCGGCCTGGTTGAGCGCTCCAAATTTGTTCAAAAGTAAACGTGCCATCCATCCATAGCCGCGTGCAGCGCATCCGAAGCATCACGCATGCAGACGGAGCCGCGACCTACTGTCGCAGAGCACCGCCTGACACTCGCTACCACCGCGGGTGGCTCACCTGGGCGCATGGCTGAAAGGTGTTGCAGCACCACCGCCACGCCAGCTCGGTGCGACGATTGCGCGCGGGCGAGCGCGAGCGAGCGAGGTCCCACCTACACCACCGACACAATCGGCCGGGGACTGGCGGGCGACGGTGATGCCGGGGATCGGCTGGGGCTTTTAAATCGCTTGGCAACTTTGTATGCGCTATGGGCTGGAGTTACCCGCGGCTGCTGGCGCCAGACTTTGCCCTCCAGGTGGTCCTCGTGAGAGAGGTTTGGAGTTCACTCGTCCGATTACCCTGCCTCAGTAAAGAGTCCGCATCGGTATTTTCGTCGCACCTCGTAGAAGTGCAGGTGAATTTCGCGCTTGCCGCGCTCACGGCAGGTGGTGGCCGGGCACCGCCGACTCTCTCCGGAATCGAGACCCTGATTCGTGCCCGTTATCAGCATGGTGGGCCGTCACTTGCACATCCGAGGTTAAGGACTGGGCGGACGTTTGAAGGGACCCGTGGGCGACGCCAGGATACGCTGCGATCTGCAACAATTATCCAAGTGACTGAAGGACGACAGGCAGCCCAGGCTCCAGCCGAGCAGAAGAACACTACCTGGTTTGGCTTCTGTCTAATAAGTGCACGCATTCACTCGCGGGTCGGGGCTTCGGGGCATGTAATTAGCTCGAGTTATTACAGTTATCCATTTAACGGGTATTGATCCAATAAACCGCAGCTGATTTAGCCATGAGGCCATTCGCGGTTTCACCGTATGAAGGCGATGCGCAGACATGCATGGCTTAATCTTTGAGACAAGCATATGACTACTGGCAGGATCAACCAGGTAGTTCAAACACCGACTTACTGTAACGGGCCTGTACGCATACGCGCCCCACTATCAGCGCGAACACTGCATGCACCACTGGTGGTGGGACCGGCAACAGCAACAGCCATCACACTACGCACACACAAGAACGGGCTGCTACCACCAGTTTACCGCCCCGCATCCTAGGACTGCGTGAGCAGCAGGAGAGATTTACGCACACAGTGACGGTGACAGAACCGGCCTGCTAAATAGAAGCACAGACTGTAGCGACTGCTAGCGCTACGCTACCAAGTTTCATAAACAGGCCATAGTTGAGGTAGGCCTCACCACATCACGAAAACACGGGCACGGCCCGCCAACGCCACAGGAGCGGTCAATCTCGTAAGATAAGCACGGAGCGACCAGCTGAATAGCCTAGCGATGAAACAGAGCGAGGGCATGGGACACGACAACGACCGCATGGTCATCACCGCCACCACGCCACCCTGCAACTTCAGCAGAGCGCCATCGCCTGAGTACTCACTCCTCTAGATCAGGAGAGGACACAGTTCACCAGGCAGACCATGTGCACAACCTGTATACACAGCGGGGCTAACGCATCCACCGACGGGAACCAGGCAGAACACTGCCAGCGCACACCAGGGCCGCACGGGCCATGGTTTGCTAAAGCAGCATAGCATATGCACACTATCCTAAAAGGCCAGAAGGGTCCCGCTAATGCAGCCCTGCAATTGGCCCGAGGCCACTATACCCTTCAAAGGCGGGGTAACCATTCAGTTAACGACTGTACTACCCTTGGAAAATACGACAATTTTCCATCAGTTCAGCAAGCGCTATGACGCTGAGTTCATAGTGCACATGGACCTGCTCTCCACCAACGCCACCGCAAAGTATTGACAAAGCGGCCCTCGATGAGAGCAGTGACGGTATGCACCGCGTCTAGTAGGTAGGGTCAATTTCTTTTTACCGCTACATTATGGCTAGTAATCCAGGGCCAATCTCGCCAATGGCCCACCTGCAAGAGGGTCTGGTTACTCGCTGTTTTACCCGCGCACGGTCGAAGAAGCATTACCCAGACCAGCGCAGCCAACCTCGTGCTCGGTGAAGGCATGGCCCCAAAACCACCGCACCCCGTACTGTTGCGGTCAAATATTACTCTGCCCTGCTGAACGTCATTTGTGCCAAGGCCTACCAACCTCGTACACGGCCAGATTTGGGTTATCATCACTGCTACTGGACGTTAATGTCCCTTGAACCATCTACTCAATACCAGAAACAGGTCTACCGACGTAGTCTGCATGTCTCCGACACGACTCGCGCAGAGGGTCGATGTGGCAGTTTGCGTCCAGTATTATCGTAAAAGCTGAATTTTGTGCACATCATCTACCCGCACTCAAAGAAGCCGAGTGGGGGAGGCGGGGGCCGTTATATCATATCCCACCGACAACGGGGGTGGTGGGGCATGAGCCTGCGCCAGCGCTGCCCAGACTGGGCGACGCACCTCATGTTGTGGGATCGTAGCCCAATTAATAATAATGTCTGCCGGAC
Source organism: Schistocephalus solidus (assembly GCA_017591395.1). Lineage (NCBI taxonomy): Eukaryota > Metazoa > Platyhelminthes > Cestoda > Diphyllobothriidea > Diphyllobothriidae > Schistocephalus > Schistocephalus solidus. The sequence continues at coordinate 6,024 of WEDG01011698.1, forward strand.
CCTTTATTTGCACCTCTTGACCACCCTCCCCTGTTGGTCCAGCACCACTCTCTACTGGTTCGTTTGCGAGGGCGGGGGAGCACTAAATGTAAGAGGGTCCCTGAATTACTCCGCTGTTTACCCACGCTCGGTTAAAGGTATCACCCGAGCCTGCCTCGTACTGGTTCAGGCAACGGTCCAAAACCAACGCACCTCCTGCTTGCTAAGTCCAGTCCTAGTGCTGCTGCTGCTGCTGCTGTTATTGTTGTTCACTGTCCCCACCGACGATACAGAACTAAGAACACGCACTTGTCCGGTCGCGTACTGATGTAATCAATGCCCAAACTATTCCTCCATAGGGGTAAGCGCCTGGGTGGCGCCCAGGTATCATCACTCTTCACGGTAGTGAACACTGCTTGCTGGCCCAAGAACCTTCAGTGCTGTTCTGGTGCAGACCAACAGCCAAGCAAATGAACAACTAGGCCCACCACCAAAGCACACTATGGCCCAACTTTTTCGTTTTTGGGACATTTTCGCACATATGCACCCCCACGCAAACCAATAAAAGCATGCAAAGGGATACACATGTGCGTGTATGCCGTACGGTTATAGCATGTATCGCATATGAATGGGGCTCAAGACCTCAAATCATTACGTCGGGTAGGGATAGGACTCAATACCTCGCAGTGTGATAGCTGCTCGAATACTCACGTCTCCCCGACAAAACATTAAGTCGTCTACAAACGATTTGGTGCCGCCACGCTCATACCACAGTGGATATCGTGTCGACCCCCACAGCTTACCATGGCCCGGTGCATGTGGTTATGGTCACAACTCTGGCATAACATTACCAGACCGAGCCAGGTTCGGTGGGGCGCACGCCCCATCCGAGATGAAACCTGACCGGAAAGTGCTATATCTGCCAGCCGTGGCGGGCCAGGCTGTATCGTTGCGCATCTCTGGACGGGATTCAGACTTAGAGGCGTTCGTTCAATCCACTCGGATGGTAGCTTCGCACCATGTGGCCGCTCGACCGAGGCACATGTGCCAAATCATCTGAACCTGCGGGTTCCTCTCGTACTAAACAGGATTACCATTGCGACGACCAGATTAGTACTTCACTGTTTTACACGGTTCAGCCATCAGTGAGGGTAAAAACTAACCTGTCTCACGACGGTCTAAGCCCAGCTCACGTTCCCTATTGGTGGGTGAACAGATCCAAAGCGTGGTGATTCACTGCCACAATGATGGGAAGAGCCGACATCGAAGGATCAAAAGCGACGTCGCTATGGCAGCAGCTGTACGCAGCCGGTTATCCTGTGGTAACTTGCGCACCTCTTTGGCTGCAAACTCTGGATGTCGGTTGATCAGGGATCGGCTGGGCCACGCTTTCACGGTCTGTAGTCGTACTGAAAATCAAAATCAAGTAGCTTTTGCCCTGTTTTACTCTAGCAGGTTTCTGTCTGGCTCGGGCTCACCAGGACACCTGCGTTACGAT
>WEDG01011698.1:10000-11347 GCA_017591395.1 Schistocephalus solidus
CATCCACCAGAGTTTCCTCTGGCTTCAACCTACGCAAGCATAGTTCACCATCTTTTCGGGTCTTATCGTGCACGCTCCTGCTCCGCCCCGATGACTGCGCCGGCTCCAGCAGACCGCCAGAACGATCCCGCCTTTCCAACGACCACATCATCGGACGGGCCGGTGATCGCGACCACTACTCTTCTGCCTGGTGCTGAACGCGCAAGGCGAGGTGCGCAGAACGATGGCATCCCACCCACATCCGAGAACAAGTCGAGACTTCACTTTCACTGCGCCTTTGGAGTTTCGTGGGACCCATTGACTCGCGTGCATGATAAACTCGCTTGGTCCGTGTTTCAAAGACAGGTCGGGTAGCTCGTCTACCACAACACCCGAACTGTTTGGCCCACGCCGACTCATTACAGGAGGCGCGCATGTAAAACCACCCAACACCAGACCACCGCCGGACCCGCTTTGCGCGGAACAACGACGATCAGACCAGCAATTGGCGGCCCACAGCAACACCCACGCCCACATGCGGTGTGCTGCTGAAACCAGAACCTAGAGACCGACAGCCCTGAGTGCCCTGCACGGTTATTTCATCACCGTAGCCACCAGGACATCCGCCGGCGACTGCACAGCAAAACCAACCGACAGACAGAGCCCGTTTGACGACCAGTGCTCGATAACACGTGCAGTACAAATGCCTACCGCCGCTCGCTGAATTCGCCCGTGATGATCGAGCTCGGCCGACGACCCCTTACAAAGGAGCGCCGACCCAGCCGACTTGACTCGCGGCGGGACTGGCGGTTCCACCAGTCGTGGTGCTCCGCAGATAGAGGAAGTGCATTGGCCGGTCCATCCACACTATGCGCAGACAGACAAAACAGCCGGCTCCGGCAACCTCCCGGAACACCGATCCTGCCCCTCGAGGAAGACCAGGCCACTACTTCGCGAGTGGACTGTCCGTCCGACAGACGCGCCAGGCGCGCGCTTACACACCGACCAACTGAATCCTCTGAGGCTTGCAGCTTGACGCCACCCGTTTACCTCTATGCGGTTTCACGTACTGTTTACTCTCTCTTCAAAAGTACTTTTCAGCTTTCCCTCACGGTACTTGTTCGCTATCGGACTCGTGCTTGTATTTAGCAACGGATGGAGTTTGCCACTCGCTTTGAACTGCGTCCCATAGCGGCGGCTCGAGGTCGTTACCTGGTGAATTGCCTGCGCGTGATGCTGACCTCACGCATCGCTGCGGGCGCTCGCCTCTGCGCTGCGATCCAGAACCGTACTCGGTTAACTGGACTTCAGGTGGTTGGCGTCCGCGGGCGGAGCCCAAACACCACGGTACGCCTGGCAGTAAACCTA